>RJWM01005237.1:0-93932 GCA_004363535.1 Dasyprocta punctata | reverse complement strand
TATCATCATTTTATAATAATGAAAAATTTATCTTAGGAAAGTAACCTTCAATTAAACTAATATAGGTTCACCAAAAGAATGTTTTAAAGACTAGCGATAAAGTGGTTCTGAGTGAGAAGAGCAGTCCTCTGGCTGGGCTACACACTAGTGGGGAAAGGAAGGTGGAGGTGCACAATTTCCTAGTTACAGTATACAGTAAACGCAAAAGTGCTTCAGACTGTGGCTAAACTGCTAGACCCCCACAGGGGACAAGAGGCTGCTGGTCCAGTCACCATGGTGCCAGACCTACACCTCCTCTGCCGTGCTTACATTTCTTGGACTCCACAAGGACTCCCTTGCCACAGCCTCGGAGGATGATCGTATTTGGGCGTCAAGCGTGGACCACTGCCTCAGGAGTCTGAGCCTGACTCTGACTAGTTTGGAGCCAATTGCACACGCTCTCTGCTTCAGTTTCCCCATTCACCAATTACAGAAAGCAGGAATTAAGCGCCAAATACAGCTTTGGTGGCCACATCTATATTGATTCCCAACACTGACTTCTCATCCCTATGACAGGACCACAGCTTTGATGACCACAGCACATCGCCCTTCCTTGTCTGCCTGGTTACTCAACTTCACCTGTTCCAAACCCAAGCATGTATCCCTAGTGGGGAAGGGAAGGTGGAGGTGCACAATTTCCTAATTACAGTGGTACTGAAATTTCCAAGTTTAAAACCAAGAGCATTTTTCAACCACTATACTGAGGTTTGACTTATAAAAAGCTGCATATATTTAATGCACACACATCAATGAGTTTGGGGATAAGTATACACTAGTAAAAGCATTACCAAGGCCATAGACACATCTATCACCTCTAAAAATTCCTCTTCTCCTCTTTATTACTATTACTATTGTTGTTATTTTGTGTGTGCATATATTTGTCAAGAACACTTAACATACACCTTATACCCTCTTTGTAAACTCTAGGTATACAACACAGTATTGTTAGGACAGGCACTATGCAGTACAGTAGCTCTCTAGAATTTTCACAGTGGAAACATTATACCATTGAACCAACACTTTCCCATTTTCCCTTCCCCTTATTCTCAGCCAATCACCATTCTACTGTCTGCTTCTATGAGTTAGACTATTTCACATTCCACATCTAAGTGAGATTACAGTATTTGTTTTTCTGGGCCTGACTTATTTACTATCGTGTGTTCCAGGTTCATCCATGTAGTTACAAATGTAGGACTTCCTGCAGCATGCCAGCGTATATGTATGTATGCTACATTTTCTTTACTCTACTCATCCATCCACAGACAGTACATTGGCCACTATGAGCAATACAATGAATATGAAATGCAGCCATTTCTTTGAGGTCCTGATTTCAATTCAGTTAGATAAACACCCAGAAGTGAGACTGCTGGATCATATGGTAGTAGTTTTTAATTTTTTGAGGAACCTATATACAGTTATACAGTTATATCCATAATGGCTGTACCAATTTACATTCCTACCAACAGTGTGCCAGGACTCCCTTTTTCCACATCCTTGCAAACACTAGTTATCACTCGTCTTTTTCATTTTAGCCATGTGTGAAATGATTGTGGTTTTGATTTGCATCTCCTTGGTGATTAATGATATTGGGCATCTTTCTACATAACTGTCAGTAATTTATGTGTCTTCCTTGAGGAAATATTTTTTCAGGTCCACACTTAAACCAAATAATTTGGTTTTTGTTATTAAGCTATAGGAGTCCCTCATATATTTTACATATTAATCCCTTGTCTAATATATGGCTTTCAAATATTTTCTCATTTATTTTTTCCTTGCCTATGCAGCAGCTTTTTGGTTTGATGTAGTCCACTTGTTTACTTTGGCTTTTGTTATCCCGACTTTTGGTGTCATAGCAAAAAAGTCATTGGCAGGACCAATGCCAAGAAGCTTTTCCCTACATTTTCTTTTTGGAGTTTCATGACTTTTAAGTCTTATGCATAAGCCTTTATTCTATTTTAGTTGATTTGTGCATGTGGTGTGAAATATTGGTCTAATTTCATTCTTTTACATGTGACTATTTGGTTTCCCCAGTCCAATTTACTGAAGTGACTGTCCTTTCTCTATTGTGTAGTTTTTACTTTTGTCAAAGATTAGACCATATATAAGTGGGTTTATTTCTGAGCTCTCTATTCTGTTCATTGGTCCACAGGTCTGTTTTTAATGCCAATGCCATACTGTTTTGATGACCACAGTTTCATTGGAAAGTAGGAAATGTGAAGCCTTCAGTTTTGTTCTGGCTGCTCAAGATTGCTTTGGCACTTTGAGGTATTGTATGGTCCTATATAAAATTTGGGATTGTTTTCCCTATCTCTGAACAGAAAGATGCCACTGGAATTTGTTAGATTGCTTTAAATGTGTAGATCACATTGAATAATATGGCCAGTTTAACAATATTAATTTTTTCAATCCTTTGTGTCTTCTTCCCATTCATCTGTGTCTTCTTCAATTAAAGGGTATTTAACAACCTACATGTTGTGGCCCTTCTAGTTAAAAAAGTTTATTTGAATTAACAAATCTTATGGAGTGCTTACTCAAAAGACTTACTTAGAAATGATGAGGTCAGTCCCTGCCCTCAAGAAGAACCAAATCGTCTGAGTGAAACAGAATCAGGAATAAAGTTTCAACAAGCTGTTTGTGTTTTATTACATCTGTCCAAGATACTATACCAGAAGAAGGGGCAATATTTCTGCCCACAAGGGATGGGCTGAAAGGCTTAAGCTGGGCCTTAGAGGATGAGGAGGAGTACAGCAGTGCATGAGAGGCAAAGACAGAGAGCAGAACAGGCGAAGGACCAAAGCCCACACAGCAGGAATACGTAGCTAATCCTGTGCCTGGACACCAGGCTGCAGAATGGGAGAGGTTCAAAATGTGCTGAAGACAGGAGCTAGGGCAAGTTGCAAAGGGCTTTACATAACAAATGATTCTTGTATTTTGTGAGCCCATAGTCCTCTTTGTGTGAAAGCTACTGATCTCGTACCCAAGATGCACATACGTATTCACAGTGCAATGCAGAGAGCTTCCTGCCCATCAGCGGCACTCTATCAATGACTCCTAGCATACTAGGCCCAGGCTGTGCACTCCCAGTGGGCATCCTCTGGAAGAAACCTGTAGTGTGACCCCATCTCTTTTCTAGACACATCAGATGGCTCACACTCTATGTCTTCAAATCTTAATCACTGAAAGCATCACATCCCAAATTAATGCCATCCATATTAACGCCACCCTGTGCTTCCTCTTGCATTTGCCCAGGCTGTAATTCCTCTTTGTGACCTTTCCCCAGAGGCTTGGAAGAGTCTCTTGCAAACCTGGAAGTCACCCTGGAAGCATCCTTCTTGTCACCATTTACACAGGTGCTCCATAGGCCCAGAACCAGCCCAGCCCAGGAAGCACTCCATTCTCATCCCATGCATCCTACTAACCTTCACTCCCTGTTGCCAAACAGCCCCTCTACCTGTGATAAAGTCATAGCCCAGCCTCATGGTAACTTGATTATCTTTAAATTGCCTTTGGTGATAACTTTGAACAGGCCTCTGAAAGCTAGGCAGATTAGAATTGCTGGCTCCCCTTCATCTGGCTGCTTATTTCCCCCTTAAGAAGCCCCATTAAACCACCCAGTGTACATTTCCTGTGCAGAAATCCATAGTCCAATGCCTAATGGAGCTGTTCTGCTTATATGTTTGGCAACCCTGTTCAACTGGGAGAAGCTGACATGACTTTAAATATTTAACCACTTAAAATACATTGGTAATGATAATAACTTTGCTGATGGCAGCTCGAACTAAACTCCAGATCAAATAAGATCTGTTGAACCTAAAATACTTCTAATTAACTCCCTGGCTAGCGTCCCTCACAGCAGATGGCCACAAGGGGCAGCAGTGTATCCTGGGAAGAGCACTGGATTGAGAGTCCATCTGTAAAAGGCAGAATATAAGTAGTACTTATTGTGTTGTAAAAAGTAAATAACGTCGCATTATAACATTGCTTCCTCTTGCCACCTATTAATAAGTAGATACATATGTAAGGATCATGACCACTGATCAAGACACTATTCACCCTCTGGGGGCTGCCCCATGATTTCCTAGAACTCTTACCCAGAAATGCTTTAAGACAGTCAGGACCAAGTGAAGCCTCACAGACCCATAGAAGCCACCACAGCATCAACATGAGGGCTGCACTCTCTGGTATAGGGAAACTATATGAGGGGTGTCTTCCCCCCAGCAGAATATTCCATGTGCTATTGCCCAAATCTTAAGAGAGCACATCCAGTAGTCACCCATCTGAGTTCCCCTTACCTGCTCTGGAAGTATCATTAGTCTTGGGATCACTCAGGGAGTTTAGGTGGCAGATGGTCAGTGCTCTTTCTTCCTTCTCCCAACCCAGAGAGCAAGGAGAGAAGAAACCCTGAGCATGGCCCCAGGCTGAGTAACAATACTGACTTTCACTCTGACACCTCCTGTGGGAGGACCCTAATCCCTCCCTGGAGTCACTCGGAGGTCTGAGTCCCCAGCCTGGCATCACCAGAACTGTCCTGTAGGTTTAGCAACAATGTACAGGTAAAGTATCCCTCATCTGAAATGGCTGGGACCAGAAGTGTTTCAGATTTGGAGTATTTTCAGATTTTATAATATCTGCATTATCATAATATATATGTTTTTTTTCAGATTTTATAATATCTGCATTTTCAGATTTTATAATATCTGCATTATCATAATATATATATATATATATATATATATATATATATATATATATATCTTGGGGGTGAGACCCAAGTCTAAATAGCAAATGCATGGATGACTTCTATACATGTTATACACATAGGCTGAAAAAATAATTTTACACAATACTTTTAATGATTTTGTGAATTTCAGTTGCAACTCATCATGTGAGGTCGTGTGGAAGTTTCTAATTGTGGTATCGCATCAGTGCTCAAAAGGTTCTCAGTTTTAAAGTATTTCAGATTTCAGATTAGGGTTCTGCAACCCAATGGAGAAGCCTTACCCTCTCTTCTTCCTGACTTCCTCCCTCTCTGAGGACAGTCAGGTAGTAAGCAAGGAAGCCTGTCCTTGTCAACGTCTCAGCCAAGCTGCAAACTTGAGCACAGGGCCCACCTATGTACTTGAGGCAGAGCAGGAGACAGAGGCAGTTTGCCTGGTCAGCCCGAAGCCACAAGGAAGCCAATGATAATGGCTAATGCAATACACACAATTTCATTACTAATGTGAAAATTGATTCTAACTCTTGAAGAAGGGAAAGGAAAATCTGATTGGAATGTTAAGTCCCAAGGATATGGAATGGCTGGATGTGCCTGTGCCAAGAGAGTAGACCTTTTACAACAAGTTTTATGCGAAGGGAATCAGACATTTAGCTGGTAGACCAGGTTTGAGGGTCACCAAGACATTTCCAACTTCCCTAAGCAAGCATCTCCTATAACTTGCTGGGCTCACCCTTTACTGCTCAAGAGGAGACGTGTCTCCCAAAACAGGTTCTCTCCCACTGCCCATCATCAAGGTGAGAAAGCAACTGAATCCCAGGGTTAGGCACCCCTTGGGAGATAAGTATAAAATTGTGAGTGAGGACCAGCTGGAGGCCACACCTCTTCCGAGCTCCACAGAAAGACCTCTGGTCCCATCAGAGCTGTGTCATACATGTATGTCTGTGACTATGACATCAAAACCCACTTCTGTTTATTAAGGCTAAATGAGTGGGACAAGGTTTTTATTTAAATGTGGCCTTGGCAATCAGTCATGAACCTGTATGTGAGTCTTCTTCCTGTGTGATCTATAGACAGAGATCCCTGCCCTCCACCTGGCTCTGTCCCTTTCCCAGAGAAAACTCACTCAAAGATTTTTGTTTTGCTTTTTTTAAGAACAAGTGAGTATGTATTGTAGCCTGAACACAGAAGAACATGTATTTATTCTATAACAGATTCCTTCATTCATTATTGAATATATACTTTGTGCCTGGCACAGGGCCAAGACGGGCTATAAACAGCCACAGGGAGGTGCCACAGTGTGGTGGGAGGCAGGCTCGCAAATGCCCATCCACAGTGCAGCCTGATGAGCGCTAACGAAGGAAGGAACAAGGCAGAGACAGAAGAGGGAATGACTAATTCTGCCTCCGGGTTTCGGAGGGCCTCCAGGAGGCTGCTCTGCTTCCTTCCTGGGTAGGACGCCCCCAGGTATGAGATCCCAGACACTCTCATACACACCTACCTGCCTTCTCTTCATGTCCCATAAAAAGCAAGCAGACACTCTGTCGAGGGTATGATCAGCTCTTTTAAAGTTTCCTGTAGGGATGTGGCCCTGGCAGCACTGAACAGCTCCCCTGACCACAGCCCACATTTCCTCTGGTTTCTCATCTCCCACGCTTAAAGCACTTGTGGCTGGAAGAGGAAGATAGGACTGCAGAAAGGAAAAGAGGGTGTCCTGCATGTCCATTCACTGGGACAACCAGTGAAGGACAGTGACACAAATGAACTGGGCTCTTCTACAGCTCTTCCAATATCTGAAACAGTTACCCCAAGTCTGCTTGCCTTCACCACAAGGTTCGTCTTCCTCAGGAAGAACCATGGGGTCTACCCATGAGCACCCTCAAGCATGCACTAATCAACATGCAGGGGGGTGAGTGTGCCCCTTGCCTGAAAGCTTGGGCTCCCTCAGCTACATCTGGCATGGGGGAGCCCGTGGGCAGCCCCACCTCCAAGTCCCCACCCCCACCTTAAAGAAGCTACCTGAGGTCTCCCTATCCTGTGTTTATACAACTGATGTTTAAAAATCTAGGTAAGTGCTTTCCATTTGCCCACGCTTAATTCCATCTTGTGGGTTTGGGCTGGCTGTTCTGCCTATGGATCACTCTACACACTGACGACATCATCTCAAGGAGTTGCTCTCTTCCCTGCCATTTCAGCATCCTGTGTTAATTGGACAATTTGCTCCCCTCATCACCAATAACCCAGACACAACCGGCCAGAGGAGGGTGCCCTATGACAGAAGAGAAACAGGAAGAGCTCAGTTAATCACTGTTATGTGCCAAAAGTAAAGTGAATAACTGAGTGAATCAACAGGCAAATGTGGTCTCTCTACATGCACCTTGATCCTTAATCAATAATTTGGGTGCAATGGTTCACCCACCTATGAATCCATCCGTCTGCAACCCAGGACAATGATAGCTTTGCATCTCGTCCTTATAACCACCAGGTTTGGCTTTAGGCTCGCTACAGTGAAGATACCAGCTTGGGGAAAACAGAAAGAGAGGTAAGCGTGACCCATGTCCTGCATGAACTGTGACTGCCCTGCGGGGCAACCCTCTGTTTTCTCAGCACCTCAGCCATCTGCTTCATGCACTCCTGCGAACTGCTGGAGGAAAAGGGCCTAACACTTAATGCATCAGAATCTTTTCTAATCTACCTCTTTCTTCTTTGTGAAAACATCTGCCCGACTTCCTCTTTCTGGCACCGCTCACTTTCTCCAGCTACTCTATAACATACACAGTGCCTTCCAGAATTGTATTTATAATCTTCCGCTGCTCCCCTGAGAATGACTTTATAGTTACCTTTGTTTGTCCTGGTCTCGGTTTATGTGCCTGGCACTGGCCCACCATGGTGTAAATGCAGTTCTGCGGCCAGAGAGAGCCAGTCAAGCATGCCAAGACAGTACTTATGTGCACTCGAGCTTATGGTGGAATATTCACAATTATGCCCACCAAGGGGAGGCAGGATACAGCACCAACTTCCGTATCTCAAGAATGGTTCATTATGTGCAAACGAAGTAGGAATATGTGTGGCAATGCAAATTTAAGTAAATATGCATGATTATAAGTATAAAAATTCAGCATGTACTGACTTCTTCCTATAATGATAATAGATAATATTTTATATAACTTTACTATGCTCAGGTAGTAAGCATTTCATATATTTTAACTCATTTAATCCACACTGAGGTTCTGTGGGGTGGGTACCGTCATTAACCTAAATTTACAGCAAACTAAAGCACGTATCTCTAAGTGGTGAAGCCATCCTGGAAGTGGCCTGGCTCCAGAGTTCAGGTTCCCAATTACTGCTGCCCCTTCTTAGGCCATTTTACATACATTAGCAAGACCCCATCTTGAGCTTTTTACTTTACTTCTTTCCATGCAGCAGCACACACCACTCTCTCTTTACAGTTGGACACTCCTCACTGTTTTCTGACTATTTCATGTACTTACATACACCTGCACCTCTGCCAAGGAGACTGGCTCTGCCTAGAATATCCTTTCTCCTCTTGCCCACTCAGAAAACACCTGTTCATCCTTTAAAGCCCAGTTCAATGTCACCTTTCCCATAAAGCATGTCTTAATCCTATGTCAGGTTAACTCTAGTCCTGCAGCAAGCTGTTTATACGATACTATATCATAGGCTGCTTTTTAAATAGTGAAACAGTATAGAATGAGAATCTAAAAGCCAGGAAGCTAACATAAAATATTAAAAATAAAGTTTGCAGGAGCTTTCATTTATCTATTTAGCAAATATTAGATGCTCACTGTGTATCAGGGACTTTTCTAGATACTGGGTAGAACTTTTAACAAAACACAAACTCACACAGCTTACATTCCAGTGAAGGGAGACACAATAAACACAAAAGTAGGTAAAATGTGTGGCGTGTCAGAAGTTGACAGGTGCTGTAGGAAGGGACAAAGCAGGGACAGGAATGGAGAGTTGTCAGGGTCAGGAAGGTTCTGCCAGGGAACAGTGAACTCAGACTTGTTGTCACCCTCACCCAGAGGTGCCAACCATGGACATGGAGGGTGCTCTTTGCCACCGAACTGAGCCAGGGGCTCAGAGAAACCACAGATCCCTCAGCTGCCTCCCTCCAGCCTCCTGTGGTAGTGACGGAGAGCCAAGCTCTTTGCACTACGCAAGGGGGAAGTAGAATCCAAAGGAGAAGTGGGGGCACTTGGGGGCACTGCTGGACTGGACACCCACAGCTGTACAGTGATATACAGAACATTCATTCAGCAGTGTTTGTGCACAAAGGTACGGCACCCTGCACTTGCCACTGTTACTCATCTAAGTCTAGCAGGTAGGTGCTGTTCTTCTCCTTTTACACATGGGAGAAGTGAGGCTCAGAGATGACGCACATCTTGACCGTGGGCCTTGAAACTCCACTGGAACTCAAACTCAGGTCTGTCTGGCTCCAGGGCATGGCTCCACACCACTACCCCCCACCCTGAGGTCACTGTAATACATCCGTTGAGAGTCCAATTCACTGCTGAGCCCCAAACCTACCCAAGAGCAGAGAGAAGGCAGGGCAAAGAAGTGCCCTCAGGGCAGCCTGAACAGCCCTTGAAGAAGTAGTCTGGACTGGTGCCTCCCTACAGGACTGCCCATACACTGCCCATCTCCCAGATCCAGCCCAGGGCACCACCCCAACACCCCAGGACTCCCTTCGTCTAGTTGCCTGGCATAGCAGATGTATTTGTCCTCTTTGAGGTCTGGCCACCAGCTGGATTGACAACCTATAGCCTCCACCTCACAGTACATCCAGCTCCTCTGGAACCACTGAATATTGTTCACACTTCACCAAATTTTTCCTGGTACCAGTGACTAGATCTACACTAGTTAGCTGCCAGCAGAGCCCATCGCCACCTCCACAGGTCTGCACCCATCCCCACAGAGCTGCCCTCGCCAGCTCTGCTCCTGCCCACGCTGCACCTTGCAAGCAGAGTCTTCATAGCTCTGCCTGACTGACCAGTCCATAGCCAGCTGCTGTACTGCCAAGACCCTGAGCCAACCTGCCCTTATCCTTTGGTCATCCCTGCTCCACAAAACCCAAAGGGAAGCCTGGTGCAGTGGCACACACTATAATCTCAGTCCTTTGGGAGTCTGAGAGAGGAGCATCACAAGTTTGAGCCCAGCCTGGGCAACTCAGTGAGACCCTGTCTCAAGATAAAATATAAAAAGGGATGGGGATGTAGCTCAGTGCAGAAGACCTAGAGCCAAACTCCAGCACCACAAAACAAAACCATAGGCCAGCTTCTTGCAGCCCCCACAGCAGCTCCTGAAGGTTGCTGAACAGAGGGCATCTGGACAGTGCTAGAGCCCAGCTCACCTGAGCTGTTCTGGAGGCCTTCTGCTGGGTGCCAGGGGTCCTGGTCTGCTCCTCCTCCTCCTTTCACAGACTTTTTTCAACTCCTCCAGCCCCTCCTCCCACCTACCCCTTTGCACCCACTGAATCACTGTTTCACTGGGACCCTCATGGCCTGGCCCCACTTGGCTACAATGATCTGCATCTGGCCTGCGCTGCCCCTACTCCTTGGTCTCTAAGGGAATTCCTCCTCTGCCCACCCCATTCGCTCTCCCAGGGGGTGCAGAGCCAGCTCGGAGCAGCTTGGAGGTTGGGAGGGCAGGTGGTGCACATCTCTGCCCAGCTCTGCATTAGCAAAGTCGTGTTCCCAGCCTGACATCCACCACGTGAGAGTATCCACACCTCAGAAGTCAGCAAACCCTGAAGTCAAGGCTCCCACAGGAGGGCCACCAGCACCAACTCACTGTAGGACCATCCTGGCTTAGCATGAAGCCCCTCAGTCCTGGTTACAAAAGACACCTATCACCCCAACCCCTCCATCTCTGCTAAGCGTCCCATTGGTTAGCACACTCAGAAGAAACTTTCCCTGAGTCTGTACCTACTCCTGCCCTGGGGTTTCCAGGCTCTCCTTCCTGGGGTTAAGGGGTGGAGGCCATCTCTGCATGTTCCCTCCAGACACATCAGTGCCTTCCTACTGCAGTCACCTCCTGTCCATGCCAAGGGGTAACTAAGAGACAGCAGTGACTTCCCATTGTTAATCCACTGAACACTGTGTTCCCTTTACCCTCCTTACAACTGTAGTATGTTACCCTGTGGGTTGTCTTCTGCAATCCCCTCCTCCTGGGCCTCCTGTCACCCTGTCTCCTCTGTCTGCCCTGCCTGTGGGCGCTCCCTCCAGTCTCTCTGGTGGAGTCCTGGATATGGAGTCCAGAGCTCCCTCATGAGCTCCCCTCTTCCCACATTAAACTTTGTTCCACAGACGTTCTCCCTCTCTACCCTCCTGTGGGTACCCAAGGCTCTGGGTATGCATATTCGACAGGGATGTCCCTCAACTACTTCACACTAAGCAGTCTGAAAACTATGTAACCCACTACCTTGTTCCACAATTGAGGCCCTGGCTGGCCTGTTCTGGTGGCTGAGTACCAACTGCCCCAAGTGAACAATGTGAAACTCATCAGAACACCAGCCTTCTGCCCACCATGCTCACCCACACCTAGGCCAGCCCCAGGGTCCTGAAAGTTCCGTCTCCTTCCTGCCTGTGGGGCTCTCACTGTCCTCTGTACCCAGGCCCTGCCTTAACCTCTCCCCAGCAGGACACCCCAGGCCCTCACTACCGAGTCTACCCACCCTGCACACAGCATCTAGAGATTAATATTAAAATGCCACTGTGCTGCCATTATTATAAACATAGCCCCAGCTGCCCTTTCTGCTGCCTCAGGCTCCCAGCGCAACTCTGCCCCAGCCAGGATGCAGCCTCTGCCTACATACTCATGCCCTGCCGCATGCCAGGCAGCTCCCTTTACCCTCTAAAATGCAGCAACGCTCTAGTGCAGGAATTATTCCTCCTCCGGGAAGCCTTTCCTACCAGCCCATCCTCTCTCTGCTGCGTCCCCATGTCCCCTGAACTGGCTCCTCCATGGCACAGTATCACCTATGTCATTTCTTACTTTCCTTTACACATGTTAAACTCCAGAGATTTGTCCTCTTAGTGCTGAACACAGGGCCTGGCACACAGTTGGTAATCAAAAATAAACACCAGAGGGAGGCAGGGAGGGGAGGGAGGGAGGGAAAAAAGGGATGGAGGGAAGCAGGGAAGAAGGGAAAGAGGGAAGGAAGAAGGGTGGGAGGGAAAAGCAGCACACTCAGAGCAAACGCCCAACATCAGGTCGCTGCTCTTCTCACACTTCCAAATGCTCAAAGCACTGACATCCCCAAAGAAAGGCAGCAGGCCACTCTGCTTTTGTCCTGGGTATCTTGATACTTTAGAAAACTCTGGTTGAGGAATGAGTCATAGAAATCCGCTGGGGAGGGACAAGTGGCTGCAGGGAGGCCAAGGCTAGAGCCAGAAAACAAAAGATGCTAATTATGAAGTCAGTGGAATGAAACCAAGGTTTGCAGAACACAGGGAAGGAATCCACATTGGAGGAAGAGAAATGAGGGCAAAGCAAGCAACCTATTCAAACAGTTGACTAAGACTCCAAAGGGGAAGGACAGTGTAAATCAAACCTCTGACAGGCAATCAATGGACATTCAATTAACAGTTACAATATTACTAATTCACACAAAATGTCTAAACAACCTCCTTTCCCCCTCTGAGGATACCTTGACTCAAAGCCTCCTAGCTGTGGCACAATCCCTGCTAACACCGCAGGAACACAGGGACGCTGTCCCATATCCAGGTCAGACCCCTGGTACAGGGCAGCCAAAGCAAAGGGAGCAGGGAGTGAGGTGGCCCAGGTGTAGGGAGGGGCCTTGGCCTGGGACAGTAGGATTGAGGTTCCCAGCAGTGAGGCAAGGAAGGCCACCAAGGACTCAAGAGAGGACACACTCAGGGTCAAGCACTCACCCTTGCACTGGCAGCCCAGGATCCAAGTGGCCACAGCACAGTCTTTGTGTGTCCTGCTCCCTGCAGACAGTGGCACACGGAAGGGAAGACACCTGGCAGGTGTGTTGAAGTCCTTCATCCTCAGTGCATCCAAAGGTGGGGAGGGGACAAGGTCTTCATTGTGGAATAAAAAGGAGGGGGAAAGATGGCACCCAAAGATCACCGCTGACCCTCTGGTAACATCCTTGGGCTGAACCACAAAGCCATAGAGTCCTAAAGGAGCCAGGAGGTGCTCCGCGCTAACCATGACCTTGGGCAGACCCCCTTTACAGCCATGAGGCTCGTTCCCGCTGCGGTGTAATGCGGAGACACTGGCAGCGAGCTCGCAGCAGTGGGAGCTCTGGAGAGCACGTGCACAGAGCACCTGCTCCGCAGCACGGGGACCCCGGGGTCTGCATGCTGATGTGGGAGCATTGCAGACAGGTGCCAGTGTTGGGGTCGAGGAGAGTGCAAAGGGGAAGCAGACAAGGTGCTCCTCCCTCCTTCCAGAAACTGATGCATCAAGCAGGTGCAGCAACCTCTGAGTTACGATCCTGACCTTTCTGACACCACCCATATACAAAGTCCCCCATCGCCCACATTTCCTAAGCCCTCAGAAAGCCAAATCCCCCCCACACACACACACCAGAGAAGGCAGCATGAGCGCCACCTCCACATACCCAGAGGGCTGTCACTCCCTTCCGCCTGGACAGCCCAACTGTCCGCTCTGGATGCTATGAAGTGAGCCACCACATCGCGCACAATGAGGAAGCTGGGTCAAACAGCGGTTATTCACCCGGAGTCCCAGCGGGTCTCATCGTGTTTAAATTACCATCTGTCCCATGTTCCTGAGAACACAAGCAACAGATACTACTACAGGGAAGGGTTCTAGCAATCAGAGTACTCCTTACCCCAATATGGTCTCCAGAGCTAGACACTGTGGTGCAGGTCTATAATCACTGCTATTTGGGAGGCTGAGGCAGGAGGATCATAAATTTAAGGCCAGCCTGGGCAATTTAGCAAGAGCTTATCTCAAAATAAAAATTTAAAAGGCCTGGGGATATAGCTCAGTGGTAGAGTACTTGCCTAGTACATGTGAGGCCCTACATACCACAAACCAAAACAAACAAAGCACTGCTCTCCAGCCTGAGTTCTCTCTGCACCCCAGGGCAGGCTCTCACCATACTGCTCCACTGGGAGCCTAAGGCATGCTTTTGCTTTTTCTGTGAACCTTTCTAGATCTCTGAACACCATTCTCAAACCTGTGCAGCAGAACCCAGCCTGCTCTGTGACCCAGCATCAAAAGATGGAGGTATTCCCTGGAGCACACAGTGGGACCTTGCAGGAAGCAACTTCCCAAATTAAGGCTTTTAAGCACAGATGACTGAAATAGATATTTGGGAGCCACTCACTCACCAACAGCCACCTGCTCAGCCTGCAGACACTGCCTCAATGTGCTTTCCAATGAATTTTACCACACAGATTAACAAGGTCCCAGACTGGACCACAGTGGAGCTGCCCCCAAGCTGCAGCCCACATCCCCGAGGCAGCCAGGAACTGTCCTCAGAGTCTGCAATAACACAGACCTGCCAAGCCTCTCATGAAATATCCTTCCCGGGCATCCTCTCCCTATAGGCCATCGACTGATTCATTTACTCACCATTATTTTTAAAACTCAAGTTTTATTAGCAGTGGAGCATGAGTAATAAATACTAATACTCTGTTTGCACTTGAATTAGGCCTGCATGTCCTGGGACCACAGTGCTATCAGTCAGATTCAGATTTCTCTCCCCATCCATATCTTGTGGTCTGGACACTGGTCCTCCTGAGGCCAGGGACTTCCATGCTAACCAAGGACATGGGGCTCTGAGGACTCACACCCAGGGCCCCCAATTCCTAAGCAGGCCACTGTGCTTCCAGGAAGGAAGGACATAGTGGCAATGCACAAGAAAGAGAGAAAAGGATTCTAGTCCTTCTGCTCACCAGCTGTGTGGCCTGGGCACATCACGAACCCCGCATTCCCCCAGGCTCAGTGCCCAATGAGAGAGGCTGAAGGAGGAATTGGTAGCTACATTACAATGTGGGAAGAGATCCAGAGCTGGGGGAAGGGGGCTGTTTCAGGAGCACTCAGAAATGGCCTCCTGAAGGCTGGAGGTAGGGGCAGCAGAAAAGGCCTTCTCAAAAGAGGAATAAACAAGCCCCAGTATAGTAAGCAAAGGAGAAGAGAGAAGGAAGAGTTCCAAGCAGGTTGAACAGCACATGCAAAGTCCTGAGGCCATAAGCCAAAGCCACACTGGGGAACCAGAGTGAATGGGAAAGTGTCTGAGAAACTTGGATCCCCAGCAGGGTTCTGGGGAGACAGTGGAGGAACCCACACTTCATAGCATCAACATTTACCTCCTCCCCTCTGCTGATGGGTAAAAACTTCCAGGTTGCTTCCCTCCCAGTATCCCCTGGAGGGTTGTACCTCAGCACCCCACCTTTGCCCTGAGACTCCACCCAGCTCTCTTTCCTCCACGACCCTGGAGACTCCCACACACAGCACAGCAGTCTCGCTGTTCTCTAGACTAACATGTTCCTTCCTGGCTCCTGATCCCCAGATTGGAGTTGCAGGAACTGGCGCTGTCCCCCACATTTCTCCCCAGTTGCAGCCTGGTACAGCCCTGCACAGTCTGAGCTGCCAAGATGACTCGGGCCCAGGGGCCCCACGTCTCGTTCATCAGTGAGGGAGTCAGGGAACGCTGTGCACCTCAGCATCCTGCAAACTCTACTGCAAGTGCTGGCTCTGGGCTGGGTCCCCCTCAAGCCCCACCTCTGCCACTGGGCTGGCCATGTGACTCTGGGCAACCTAGGTAACTCTCCAAAACTCAGTTCAGCTGCAGGTAAAATGTGGGTTTTTGTAGGATTAAATGAGAAAACATTTGTGAAGTAATTAGCAAACTGCCTAAAATACTCACCAAATATCAGCTACTATTCTTTTCCAGGTCTCCTCTCGGACATTCTGTCAAGCGATCATTCTTAAGTCATTTAACATGGCTATTGTACCCATTATAACCACTTAAATTATAAAGAACTTTTAACACTGAAATACAATGTGCAGGCAGAAAAGTGCACGTAAGTGTTCACTGCAATGAGTCTCCATGATACCAGCTCTCGGGTCACAAAACAGAACATGACCTGTATTCCCCATGGATCCCTCCCAGGGGTAACCACCACCCTGACTTTTGTCACCATAGATTACTCTGCCTTCTTTTCAACTTTATAAAAATAAAATCATACAGTATGTACTGAATGTATCCTAAGGCTTTAGGAGCCCTTGTAAAGATGTTGTCCTGTTTGCTCTCCTCTAAACACTGAGATTAGGGTTTTTATTGCTCCATTTTACCGCTGAGCAAACAGAACCTTCAGATGATTGAACTGGCTCATCCAAGGCTACAGAGGAAGTAGACAGGGATTTCATCACAGGTTGTCCAGGCCTCTCTCTGGGCACCCTGCCCCTACACCAGCTGCTTTCTCACACATCTAACTAGACCCCCTCTATGATGCCAGGCCCTTCTTCCCCAAAGTCCTACAACCTTCAAGAAGCCTCCTTGGATTGCCCAGATTGGGTTGTTTATCTTTCTCAGCTCCAGTTCAGCCTGGATCCCAGGACCTAACACACTAAACTTTGGCACGGGTCAGCTGGGCATGTATTTACTGCCTGTCACCCAGCTCTTCCCCACGTGCCCCTCAGAATCACAATGCTTGCTTTTGTGGCTCACTCTATGCCTTGCCTATCAAGAATGGAGCAGGCTGAGGAGAGGGTTGGGGAGACCACTGCATTAAGCTCAGTCAGGCCGGGAGCAGAGCATGTGCTCTCCTGGTTTGATGAGAGACTCCACAGGAGTCAGTGTGATGAAAGACAAATGACCAAATGCACTACAGGTGAGGGAAGCCCATTTTGAGTCCAAATTCTGCAAGTCACATGACCTTGGACAAGCTACTGGGCCTCAGTTTCCACTTCTGCAAGAGGAGATGACTGGACCAACCCACTGCACTCTGGGCCCAGGTCTAACATAAGGTGATCCAGCACCCTCTTCCCAAAGAGCACACACTTGGTCCCAGACATCCTTTAACCAAGCCCTGCAGGTACCACTGCCAATCACTCCAAATGGGTAAAAGAAGGGAAACCCACCCCCGACAGCCCTGACTGGTACCAGCACCATAAGCCAGAGACACCAGGGCACCCTCAGTGCCAGTCCCCACGGGCTCAAGATCCAGAGGACAAAAGGTGATGCCAGACCTCAGTTCCTCCTCCAGAATGTGGGTGACTTTTTTCACTGCACAAAGCCAAACTTCTCCTAGAACTCTGCTCCTACAATACCCACTGCCCACCCTGTCACTATGCTCCAGTGTAAATAAACTGAAGTGCACACAGGTTGTGCTCAGATTGTGTGCGTCAGAGAGGCCCAGCTTATTCCCAGAGCCGCCTTCTGACTCAAGGGAACTGTGGGCCCCCTGCTTTGATCTAGTCATAGCTGCCACTCCATACGCCACCCTCCTCTGTCTCTCACTCTATGCCAGGCTCGGTTGGGTTCACAGAGAGGGAAAAGTGCCTTGGGCTAAGATCCAAACAGATCTAGGGTTACCATGTACTAGTGCAGCTCCATTACTAATGACAGTAAGAAGTTCCAGCAGAAGACAAACGTTTGAGACTTAACCTCACACATCTGTGATCTGAAGGCCACCCATCCAAGTTTGCAGAGCCAAAGCTCACTGCTAGAACCCATGCCCTGCAGACAAGCACCCACAAAAAAAGCTGTTCACTAAACAGAGAGGTAATAAGCACCTACTCCACACTGGTACTACCATAGCTATTGCTGAAGGAATGCTGAAAAACAGATATGGTGCCTGTGCCTTGGATCCCACATCTGTGGGGCAGAAAGATGATGGCAGAGGACCTCACTAAAGTGCTCAGGGCTGGAGGAGTGGGGGCTGGCCTCGCCTTACCACTGCCCACCTGAACACCCATAGAGGAGCTGTACAGTTCCTGCCCTGTGAAGGTTGAAGCACAGATATCTCCTGGCTCTTGGAGAGGCTCTGGCCACCAGGAAGATGCAGTGGGATAAGGGGAGAGGGCAATGCTGTGGTTCAGCTGTGTGACCCTGTACAAAGGACTAAGCATCTGAAAATCTGTGGTCTCCTGTGTCAAGTAGGATTAATGGAGCTGCGGTATAAGGACAGAAACTGCACGCACTGGCCCAGAATACAGAACAAAGATCAGCTATATCCCAGCCCCTGAGTCCAAGGGCAAACTCCAGACATCCCAATATCCCCTCTTCAAAAACAGGTACAGGGAAGAGAGAGCCCACCAGCTGCAGATGGTAGCACACTTTCTCCATTGACTGATTTCACAGACAGCCTAACTGCCATGTTTACTGCTAGTTTGCACCCTACCTGGAAGAGGTCACGTTCTAGCCTATTTACTGGGCTCTGGTAGGACTCTTCATTTCAAAGGAGAGTATGACGGTGCTATTTTAGCTTAAATGAACTAGTGAGCTTTCTACCCCTAGTTGCCCACTCTGTGCTCTTATGTTTGGGTCTTATGAATTTTAGGTCCTCTGCTGAGGTGTCTGTAACATCACTCACCCTCTTAAAAGCTCACAAAGCAGCAGCCCCCCTCCCCTCAAGTCCTATCTAGCACCTGGCAGATTCAATAGCTGTGTAGGACCCAGCCTTAGTGTGGGAGTGCCTTCACTGCTGCCACGCAGGAGACACTCTGGAAACATATGCTCAGGAATGGACATGTGGCACAGTGGTAAGTGGCCAGAGGCCAGGCCACTTCTCCCCCAGGGGTTGCTTCCTTAGCAGTCCTTAGCAGTTGGTGAGAGGATTGACTGAGATAATAAATGGAAAGTCCTTAGCATCATGATTGGTACACAATTAGCATCTAATAAATATTAGCTATTACTACTGTCAATGTCACTGTTGTTGAATTCACATCTACTGTGTATCAGCCTGGTACAGGATAAAAAGATAACCGCCCCCCTAATTTCCCCCAAGAGCTCACACACAGGTTCTTTAAAGAATCCAGAGCATTTTCCTGCTTAGTTCTAGTTTTTGTTTTGGGGTTGTTTTGCTTTGTTTTGTTTTGAGAGAGTTTCACCATATAGCCCAGTTTGGCCTTGAGCTCACTATGTGGTTCAGGTTGAACTTTCAACAATCCTCCAGCCTCCCAAGTGCTGGGATTACAGGCATGCGCCGCCAGGTCCGGCCTCTAGTTTTACTGTGTTTGGATGCTGGCACTGGAGCAAATGATTGTTAAAATGGGTCTTTTCTAGTGCTCTACCAAAAGGGGGCCACAAGACCCAGTAAAAGGGACACAGGCCAGGGAGCCTGAAGCCTGGCCTCCAGCTCTGCCCCTCCCCTGCTGTACAATTTGGATAAGTGATGACCCCTTCCTGGGCCCCTAGGGCTCTCCTCTGACTGGGTCTCTAGGAAAATCCACTCTAGATGTCTCCCCCAAAGGGCAATGTCCCCTTCTCCATCTTCTCACCAGCCTTGCTAGGGACATTATCTGTAGTCTTATGAAGGGGGAGGGGCTGGCAACAAGCTAGACAGATGAAAACGTAGTAATAGTCTGAATAATAGCAAATGCAGCTGTTCACTGGGTTTCAGAGGTACCACTGAGCTGGGTCAGCTCCTGCCAGAAGCCATGCCACCAGAGCTGAGGAGCAGAGCACATGATCCACAAGTGCCAACCACTGTACTGCCCAAGCTGGAGGAAGCAGCAGAGAGCAAGGCTGCCCTTCTCCTCACTCTGGGAGCCACGGCCAGGCTGCAGAGCAAGCACACACAAAGCAGCGCACCCCAGCTCCCCCATCCAGAGCTGCACCTCCATCTTTCACGTCATGTTAAACTTCTCTCTTTTATTAAGTGTGCCCTGCGGCCAGCCTCTCACACATTCTAATCTCCTCTGGGCTACTGATTTCTCATTCTAGGAAATCCTCCTCTTTAACTCTGGCCCTTAAACTCCAATTCTAAACATGTATTTACAGCATAGCCACCTCCCAGACCACCCAAGGGCTGGCTCCTCTGTGGGGAAGGGAATTGACCCCCGCTTATTTCCTCTAGGGGCCACGTGGAAGCCCCCACCGCCTGCATGTGTTGGGTGAGTGAATTGGGAAGCAGAGAGTCTGTAGAGAGGAAACTACGGCAGCAACGAGCAGCCCGAGTTTCCTGTTCCTGAGGCTATTCTCTCACACTGGTCCCCAGCACACTCTACGCCCAGAGTGACACTGTGCCTCGGGACACACCCCAGCTTCCATTTCAACCCTTCTATGGCCAAACTACCACAAAGCACCCTGAAGCATGATGATGACTGTCACCACTTGGTTCACCCTGCTCCCTGAATCACGCCCGGTGAGCATGCAGCAGGCTCACAGGGCCTGTTCTAGGGACCTGGCAAGGCCTCCCCACTGAGTGCCACCTAAGCCTTAAACTCAGGACTGAGTGAGGAAGCGAGGCTGCACAAACCCGGTCTGCATGGCTAGACACAAAACACAGGAGAGGGTCACAGACATCAGGAGGTACAGTTAAGCCGTGGAGACATAGACCCCATTGCCGGAAGCCCAAAACTGACACAGCCTGTGAATCCAACCCTGTAACATACATTTGCTAAACACCAGTTGAGGCTCCTTAAGCAGGACAAGTATTTACCAGCACCTGCTCTGTGCAAGCACTAGGGACATGTCAGTGAGCAAAGCGCACGCAGCCATCGCTGCCTTCTCAGATGGAAGCACCACACTGGGTGACTGACAGAGAAGGAGGAACTTTGTGGACAGAGAGTGCTAGACAGAGAGTGCTAAAGCTATGACAGGAGGCAGCGAGGTTGGCAGAGGTTGGGGAGGTGAGATTCGGGCAGCAGAGACACTTTAGTGATAGCATAGCATGCCTGCTTGGGACTGCTCAGCTGGTGCCAAAGGATTCAGCAGTCACACAGGCCAGGCCCTGCATGTCCCCAGCACCCACCTCTGGGCAGCCCGGGGAAGTACGGCAGCTTTCCCCCAGACCCGAGTCCCATTCTGGGCTCCTTTCTGAAAGAGACATCACCATTCCCCCCTGGGCTCCTGGGCTAGAAATCTCAAAAGTTTTCCTAACATTCCCTGTGCCTTCAACTGCTATACCCACTCTGTCAGCAGCATGCTCTGCTGCTCCTTGGAAATGTCATCTGCTACGCACATCAACACATACTTGTCAACATAGGCATCATGTCCACCCAACCAGATGTCTCAGGACCCAACTATTCACTTCCAGGAAGAAGGGCACGGCTTTGCCTCACACTAAGCGACTCAGCCACTACTCAGCCCTGATTGAGCTCTCTGTAGATGTTAGTGTGCAGCCGGTAAAGGAAGACCTGTGATGAACCACTTTATGAAGTACACCCCTCCCACATTTTAAAAGTTAGTGATGCCCAGGCACAGGGAAGAAGCGGGGTAGAGCCATCACTGGTCTGCGATGTGGGACCGGGTATGTAACATGATGGGGCCCCTGGGTCCCACCTATCATCTGTAAATGTGGAGATGTGTGCATCCAACTCACAGGCATCTGGGTGATTGGGTGAAATAAGCAGAGTATGTAGTCAATACAACATTAAATTAATTCTTTCTTTCCTTCTCATAATTTACCCAGCCTGGTACTATAGTATAAGATTCTTTTCTTTGCTAAATGTAAGGCATACCCTATTCTATGTCACAAAATGTTATAATCAGGTAACAGCTATTTCTCATGTCCCTGCTGTCACCAGGGCCAGCTGACAGGTGATGAGGGACAGCGTCTGCTCTGTTAGGAACCACAGGATGTAAACAGGTGTCAGGCACAAGCCTTGCTCCTCAAGGCATCTGCTGTCTGAGCGGCAAGACAAATAGAAACGAGTCATTATCAATACCAGGCAGGAGCTGGGAGCTAAACCAGCCCACTGAGACAGTGGGAGGTCAGTCCTGCAGGGGAAACACCTTAGATACCCACCTGACCTCCCTTCATATGTGACCAATCACAGACCCGCCCTCTCACATTCCATGCTCCAATCCCCACTCTACAGGTGAGGAGGCTCAGAGAGGATAAGTAGTCTGTTCAAGGTCATGCAGGGAGTGGTACAAGGACAGGAACCCAGGTGTACCTGCTTGTAGCTAGAGCTACCACCCCTTCCATACCAGACACAGCCCAGCTACATCCTGAAGATGCTGGGTGTTTTAGTTTAGTTACTTTTGTCATTGCTGAGACAAGATATCCAACACCCACAAGTTAAAGGAGGAAAGGTTTATTTAGTTCACAGTTAGTAGAGGTTTCAGTCCATAATCAACTAGCTCCAAGGCAGGGTAGATAGTATACAGGCATCATAGAGGAGAAACAGTTCATGGTGGGCAGAATGTAGCAGAGTAAGGAAGGTAACTACAGATCTTTCTGTCCCTTATATTTTATCCATGCCCTTAGGGTAGGTAGCACTCACCCTTAATCCTAGTACCCTTGATCCTAGCAGTGTACCATGAATCAATCCCATACCACACACTCTACATCCAGTCACCTCTGAAAAAGCCCCATCTGTGGCCGCAAGAGGCTTTGGGGGAACATCTAGACACAAACCATAACACTGGGCGAGATGCAGAAGAGCAGAAACAAGGAGGAAATACAGGGCATGGGCAACAGCACTTGACACCTGTGTTGAGGGGTGGGAAGAGGGTGATGCCAGATGCCACAGAATGACAGGAAGCTGGGGTCCACAAGAAGGTCCAACACCAAGGGAGCTGTCTGCACTGTATCCAGTGGCCCAGGAGCACAGAGACTCCTGAGATGGGGTTCCCTGTGAGAAGCACCCCCTTTGTGAGAGCCAAGCTATCAGGCCCATGTGGAGAAAGACAGCTATGTTAACAATGGTTGGAGCAATGGACCAGATGGGAAGAGGGTGGGCTTTCTAAGGACTGCACAGTTGAGACTTTGAAAAGCAGCAAGGGTTCACCTAAGAACACAAGGCTGTGTGTCCAGAGACCTCCCATGTAGCTGTGGAGTCCTGAACAGTCACAAAACCTCTTCAAGCCTTGTTCTCTGTTAGTGACACCTGCTTATGACAGTGTTAGCAGTACAGACCAAATGCTGTGGGGCTAGAATGGGGACCAAATGAACTCCCTTCCAAAAGCATCTGGAAGCCTGCAGAACTCTGGCACACATAAGGGATGAGTACTGTACTCTGCAGCAGCCACACAAGCCCAATTCTTCACAAACACACACACACCATGACAGCCCACCCTCACCAGCCCCGTAACCACCTATCCTGCTCACTGCCCCACTTGATTTCTGAACGGGTTTTCCATGTCACCAGGGCTGGTCTTTTTTCTTCTCATCTCTGCACAGTAGGAGCAGCTGAGCTCCCCTCATCAAGACTCTCTGCCTCCCAGGAGCAAAGACCTTCCCTGCTAAGGAAGGGTCCACTTCCTTCCCATTACATGTAAGTTCCCTCCCTATCCTAAGGGAAACCAAACCGGGAATCAAGACTATGAAGCAACACTAGTCTCTGAAAGAACGTTCAGCGCTGGGAAAACCAAGGATCAACATGCCTAAGATAGAGAGTAGGGAAAACATTAAAATCCAAGATCCACTCCCAGTATCCCCTCTACCACCTACCTCTTCCCCACCTGGCAGGACCAACCCTGCCTTTGGGTCTCAAAAAACAGGTCCAGAGGAGGACAGGGGGGTGGAGCTAGTGAGATAGGCAGGAAGCTGGTGGGCAAGCCCAGGCCACAGAAATGAACAAAATAAGGAAAATTAAACAAACCCAGACACTGTAATGTGTGCATATTAGATTAATTCTCCAAAGGGTCGTGACCTTGAGGAACACATCCAACCAGCAAGGAAAACAATAAACCTGATTAATGATGAAGCATGAGTTGCAGCTTCAGCAAATAAAGCCAGACCGATGAGGCCCAGTGGAGTTCCAGGAGCTTCCTTCCCTAGAAGAGGTAGCCACTTCTTCAGCCCCTCATCCCCACCACACAAGTAGCCCCTCGGAACCACAGCTCAACCAGATTTCTCTATCAAGTGCCCACTGCCAGCCAGGGCAGCCCCCATCCCAAAGGGTGCCACACCAGCTGTTCCAGGTGTCCTGTCACCAGATGACCCACGGAGAGTACAAGTGAAGGTAGTTCTCTTTGTCCCTGGCAGGGTTCCCTTGTCTTGGCCAGTCCTCAGACTTTTTGGGCTGGTCTTGAGAGATACCCACTGCCAGGCATAAGGGCCCAGCCAGAGCTCCCTCCCCTTCCCAGACAACCCAGGCCCCTGGGAGACATGCCCAGGAGAGCCACTGGAGGGAGGCAGGGAGGTGGCACCGCGTGGCATCACCAGACAACAGCACCAGGAGGAAGATGGCAGCATCAAGTACAGATGCCAAGAGCCACACAGCCCGAGGTCCAGGCGGGGAGCAGCTCAGACCGCATTGCCCCCGCCACTGCCAGGTGGCTGGGCCAGAAGGCTCTGGCCCCGCCGCCTCGCGCCTCCCCCACCCCAAGGCCCTGGCCAACTCTCCAGGCTCCACCTCCTTCCTCACTTTCCCCAGCCCCAGAAACCAAGCAAGGAGGCACAGGTGCTCTCGGCGCCCGCCGCGAAACCCGTCCCAGCTGTAGCGCGCGCGCCCTCCATCTGGGCCGGGTCCCATCCTGGCAGACCCCCGCCGGACCCCTCCCGGCGGCTCCCCTCCCCCTCCGCCTGCCCCCTCCCCCTCCGCGCCCAATGCAGGTCTCCAGAGTTTCTCCCTCACTTCCCACTCGGGTGAACTAGGGTGGGATGGCCGGGAGTCCCGTCAGTCGCGGGAAGGAGGGTCATTTCTGATAGGACGCCGGTTCAGCCAAAGACAGACGGCGCGTCGGGTGGGGGTGTGGTGGCGGCTGGAGTCCAGGGCAGGGCAGGGGCAGTCGAGGCAGATGGCTGCGAGCACAGGGGGAGGGGGCGCCGCGAGCCAGGCTGCGCCCCGGGAAGGGGCCGTCATCCCTGAGGAGGCAGAGGCCGGACTGCGAGTTGCGCGGGGCAGGGGAGGACCCCGGCGGGAGCACGGTGCTCGGGAGGGGTGGGGGGCGGCGGGACGAGACGGAAACTAAGGGGCAGCGCGGCGGGCTCGGCGGCGGCGCGGGGCCGGGGCGGCCGACGGCGGGAGCGGGGGGCGGGGGCGAGGGCCGTGGCCCCCGAGGGAAGGGACGCTGGGGGCGTCAAAGTCGGGGCGCAGCGGGGGCCGACGCGGGCTGCGCTGGGGCCGGGGGCAGCGCTCGGTGCGGCCGGGGTCTCCGCGCGGGCCACTGCCCTTACCTGGGGTCTCCGCGCGGGCCGCTGCCCTTACCTGGGCGGCTCCGCACTCCGGGAGCTGAGCGGGAGGCACGGGCGCTGCTCCGCCGGCTGCCGGGCTGTTGTTTTCCCTTTTTTTTTTTTTTTTTTCCCCCTCTTCCGCAGCAGCCGCGGCAGCTCCAGTCCGATCCACCGGCAGCCGAAGGCAGAGTCTATGTCCGGCTGCGAGCGAGCCGGGCGCGGGGAGCGCGGGAGGCGCGCGGTGAGGCGCAGGGCGCCACCCGGCGGGCGGCGTGGGAACTGCGGCGGCCCCGCTCACGGCCGGGGGGCGGGGGGTCCCTACCGATCCGCCGGCGCCTGCAGCCGCCTGCACATCCGAAGGCGGCTGGGGGTCTCGCCTGGCGCGGTCAGAGCCCAGGCGCGGGGGACGAAGGGCGGCGGGGAGCCAGGCTGCCGGGGCAAACTTCCCACCGCGGGAGTCGGGTCGCGTGAGGGGCGCCCGGCCTCAGAGTGGCGTGGGACCTTGACGAGGGGCGCGCGGGCGCTGTGTTGAAGTATTGTGGGAACCTCAGGCTGGGCGGCCGAGAGCAGCCTGCACCCTCCGCCACTCTGCGCAGAGGGTCTGCCCACCTGGCCTGAGGAGTTTTGGGCCCGGCCAATTTCTGCGGGTGAAGGGCGCCCTCCGGTGGTGCTTGGGCAACAGCGCGCGGGCCGAGCGGACCAAGCGGGCCGAGCGGGCCGGGTTACTGGGGAGACTGTGGCCTTGAGGGTGGCACGGAAGACGGAGATTGGGAGAGCTGTCAGAGAAGCAAGACCACATTGTTTTGGGAGACTGAGAAGCAACAGCTTGCATTTGGTAGTTGTAGGGCACTACTTTATGAATACAAGCATCTTGGGAGGAACCGTCATCGCATGGAAGTGACAAGGTTCCTGAAGCTAGAAGATAAGGGAGCAGCCCCAGAGCGCGCAGGTAGCATGTGCCAGGACTAAGGACCAACCAGTGTCCTGACACGCGTGCGGTGCAGTGTTTATTACCACATCATAGCTGTCTGCAAAACAAGGCTGGGGATGGGGATTCAGGGGGAATGGGAGGCCTGGGAGACATATGGCTTCCCCAAACCTGCTAGCTCCCCTTCAACCCACAGGGTCTCTGTCTTGGGCAGACCATGGAACTGACCATGCCAGCCCTCCCGTCTTATACAGCCTGTGCCCCCACACCCATCCACAGCACACCCACAATCTCTCCAGATTCTTTGTGAAGGGCTTGTTCCCAGACATGCTTGGTTGGGTCTTGGGCAGGAAAAGACAATTTTGAAGGTGCAGAATATTGGTTGACGTTGTGTTCGCCAGCCAGGCCGAGGCTTCCTGCTTGGGCTTGGGGGAGGGACACGGGAGGCAGGAGTCCCATGCTCCTCCCCCATTCTACACTGGGCTATTGGACAGGATGTGTGCACTTTAGGGAGGGTTGTCATCATAGTGCACAGGGCTATGTTTCTCCAGCCAAACATTATTTAGCACCTGCTATGTGCCAGGACTACACCACTAACACAAGTGTGATTTCCACAAACTACCTCATAAGATTCACAAACTGGTAAGGCCAGTGTCAATCTGAACCTAGCCCCATTGCACAGATAAGAAAAACTGTTCAGGTTTAAGATTCGCTGTGGGAAAGTCACATCTGAGGGAATGGGCCTCTCAGAACCGAGGCTTATCTCCAGTTCTGTCCCCTCACACTGGACTCACGTCCCTCTTTACAAATGGGACAGAACAGCAGCATAAGCCTAGTGGAAATTTCCCTGGGCTGTGGGAGCTAGCAAATGACTTCACTTCCCTTGGCCTCTATTTCCGCATCTCTAAAAATGAAGGAAGCACATGATGGCTAGTTACTTCAAATGTGCATGGATCTCTGATCCCTTTGACTGGAAGGATGCAAAGTCAGGGAGACCATAGTCTGGGAAAGAAAATACTGTAAAGTGAAATGCTTCTTCTTATTTTTTGCTCTATCATGCTCATTCTCTGACCCAAGGAAGGAGGCAGAAGCTTTATGCAGGTCCCAGAGATCGCTGGTGGTTGGGGTAAACTTTGCCTATGGCCTCATGAGGACCCCAGTTTTTTCCCTCACCGCAAGAGAGATCCTGACTTTCTCCTTTAAGTGTGTGGCCCTAGAAGAAGCAGCCCCTGCAAGCCAGAGCAAACAGCAATGCCACAGCAGTCTGCTTTGAGCCCAGGCCTGGTTTGCCCGCCACCAACTCTCCTGTCACTTCCCTCTGTAGCCAGTCGTTGAATTCTTTTGAAATACTCATTACTTGCTTCCCACCTTCTTGCCTCCTGAATGTCAGTGCCACTTGCCAATCAAAATTCAATTTTAGGCAAACTAATTTCCCAAGCTCAGCTCTAGGGGTAGGAAGGTCATTTTTGGATTCCACAGCAGGGAGAGGTAAGAGGGGAGTGAGATGGCCCTGCTGATCATAAATGAAGAAGCACAGGGGTCAGGAAATGGGAGCCCTTCCTCTAGACACTCTTACTTAAAGTATCCCTCAGAGCCGGCTGCTATGCTATGCTAGACAGACGGGCTGTGGTGTGCTTGGGAATCATGATTGTTAGGACTGGAGAACCCAAGTTTTTTGGTGGCTAGAGCCTGCTGGAAGGTGCTTATTCCCCAGGGTTTATTTTTAGCTTCCTCCCTCTTTGTATTTGTCTCAGATACATCCACAAGAAATACTTGATCTGAATTACCTGCCATGTCTTTTCCAAAGGTCCTTCTGAAGGCTTATCACAAGTACATCATGACCCTACTCTATAAATGGGGCTGACTGAGGTACCCAGTGAGCAGCGGACTTGTCCTCACGTTACTTAGTAGCATGTCATCTTCATGTCACTGACTGTTAGAAACTGTTGCAATAAGCTTCTCATTGGTCTCCCTGTCTGTGGACTAGCTCCCTCCAATACCTCCTCGAACAGTAGCCAGAGTGATGTATATAAACCAGACTGGCCACTTCACACCCAACCTGAAAACCCTTCCACCAGTCCGTATACATCAGAAGGTGAAACTGCATCCACAGTTCCTTGGGACAGATATTGGGTCCCTCTTTGCTTCTGTCTCTCCCCACTTCCACCCCTTCTTGTCTCAAATACTCATCAATTCCAAACGACTTCAAGTTCTGAACATCCTCTCCTATGCCTCTGTGCCTTAACCGATGGAATTCAGCCTGGAATCCCCTCACCCTCATACACTCAGATACACAAGTGTATTCTCACCTTTCAGAACCAAGGTTAGAATTCTCCCCTGCCGGATACCTCTCAGATCTCAGTATCTGGTCCCTTCCCAACAGAATTCCTTCCCCCTTCTCTGGGCTTCTCTTGCATGTATTAATTAGAGCTTATGTTCATTTATGTTTCTTGTCTGCTCTAATCGACAGTGAACTTGTCCTTCTGGATCTATATTTTAGCTTCTTTCTTCTTTGGATTTGCCTCAAGTATATCCATGAAGCAGAATATTTTATCTTAAGTTTACCTGCCATTTCTTTTTCCAAAGGTCCCATGGAAGGTTTGTCACAAGTTCACAAAGTATAGAATCTAGAATAAGAGGTAGTGGGGTCTACAATTCTGGCAAATCAAACTTGTTCCTGTCATTGGTCCACATGAGTCAGACAAAATGGTCTAACTGAAAACTGTGAAACTGTGAGTCCTTGCTAAGCTTGAAGTCTCTAAATCCAGGCTGAAGTTGGAGTTCACATTTGAGAAAATTGAGGTCAAAGGAAGCAAGAGCCTGACCGTACATCCACATTGCCATGTAGTATTATAGTTCATCTGTCTTATCAGAGCATTTGCTCAAACTCCAGATTAAAAGAAAATAATAAATACTATGTCCTTCTTGTCGCTTGAGGGATAAATGGTTCTTTTCTAAGAGAAAATATCTAAAAGAACTTTGGAAGTAGAACTGAAGCTAGGAGGAGAAATGTTCTTTGATTTTTTTTTTTTACTCATATCTTAAAAGATGACATAATAAACAACAGTTTTACCCAGTAACATTAGGGACAAGTATTGGCTAAGAACAAATACCATATATGTGACCTGTGGGGTAACCATCATACAGTCAGTCCCCAAGGCTCATCGTACCATATTGCTTAGTTTAGCTGGCTAAAATGACTACACCCAGTGTTAAAAAGCTGTACTGCCTTGACAATTCTAATCTAACACAGCTGCCTTCCCCCAATATCTTTTTTTCTACTTTATTAGGCTAGGCATAAAGAGTACTATGCATACTGAAACTAAGTGAAAATTTGGATCATCTTCAATCAGAATACAACCTGCTTCTCAGTTGTGTAGCCCTGCTCCCAACCCTAATGTGAGAACCTAATGCATTCTCATCATGTGTCTCCTTTTTCATTTACCACATTGCAAAGGAGATAAGCTGTCGCGGTAATTCGTTCTTCAAGAAATCTTTGGTGCCTATTATATGCCAGTCACCAGACACAAAACAGAAAACAAGATACATCCAGGGCTTGTCCTCTTGGAGTTCACCATCAAGTTATAGGGACTGCAGATGTAGTAAGTCCTCCTCCTGACAGTTTCTGTCCATTCAGACATTGGCTATTTTCTGTATGGTATTGTGTAAGCAATTGACTCAGTTACATGGCCATTCTCCAGGCTAGCAAGTGGGGTAGGGATGGAGTCGGAGGTAGGAATATGGGTTTAATGGCAATTCAAGAGTTGGGGCCAAGGACCTTGAACACAGTCTGGCTTGGGTGAAAAGTCAAAATTCTGTCTGAATCTTCTGAAGACCTGCACGCTAGCTGAAGCCATACTGCTATGTCTGTGACCACATGGGAAAGGGGCGCTGACATTCATTTGCACAAACGAAGGCTTGTAACCAATACCACCACATGAGGGGCTCGATGCTCAGATCTCAGAGCAGCATTTTGCTTGTGATGAGCTTTATCCTTCTACATCCATATTTCCTCATTTGATTCTCACAGTAGGGCTAGGTATAGTTTATTCCATCATGCCAAAGATATAGACCATCCAGGAAAAAGTACAAAGGCTGAGTTAAAATTCAAGATTTCTGGCTTCAGAAGGAAAGCACACTCTTTGAAAGATCGTCATGGAAAGGGGTGAAGTTCATTTAACTCACTTGCAATAAAATCTAAACAAGGACTAAAGAAGCTGCCTTTTCTCATCTTATTACTGTTTACCTTCTCTACCTCCAAGAGTAACTAAAGAGGCAGCTGACAAGGACCAAGAGGTAGAAGGATGAGCAAATCAGGCAGGCTTTTCTACCTGGGAGCAAAACTTAATCACTATAATGATGGAAGGGACGCAATGTGGTTAAAAAATACTGTGACTCTTTAAGCGTTTTTAAATTTGAATTTATTAAAGTAAAAGACACACTGCCATTAGCTCCCCTTGAAATACTCCCCCTCACTTCAAACACACATCCCAGCATCCTTGCCACTTTCTGAAGCAGTTCTGGTAGTCCTTTGTTGTGTCTGTAGTTGTTCTGATGTGGTCACCTCCAGGTCCTGAATCAATTCAAAACCTTTACCTTTCATGGTCATTTTTACTTTGAGGAAGAGCCAGCAGCCACAAGGTGCCATTCATGGGGAACAAGGTGGATGAGGACACACTGTAATGCTTTTATGAGCCTTTCTTTCTGCTGGATGGCACTCTGCAATAGTGTTCTTTATATTTTTTGATCACATCTCTTAGAGATATGAAAAACTTCCAGAACTTTCAAAAAGCAGTGAGAACAATGCAATAAGTGTGCTAAAAGTGAGGGGGAACATTTTTTTTGGAGGGGGGATTAATGGCAATGTGTTTTTTACTATAAATCTTTTTATTGAAAAATTCACATATGTTGATCACATCTCACACAAAGTAAAGGGTCTATTATCTCAGTATAATACCACTATGATATCAAAAACGAATTGGCAGTTTCCATATTGCCCCAGGTGTTTGGCATTTGGCATTTATCCATAGTATAGTTCTGTCTGAATAGTGGCCTTCAGTCATCTTATGAATTATTATACAGTGACACAGAGATATTATAAAAGTATTTGAAGGCAAAAAGTGTGTAGATGTAGATGTATATATTATGCATCTGTGTACATATACATGGGTTTATATAAATATTACATATAACATATGTATATATTTCAATGTAATGCTGGCCAATTCTCTTTTTCAGCTGAATAGAGCAATACTTCCTCGAGTAGTATATATCTGCCAGTAAGGTATTAGGCACTATAAGGGACAGAAAGAAAAATTGGACATGGTTTCTAGTTTCAGGAAACATACTCTGATCCATTTAATTTTCCTTCCTAAAGGAAAACCTTTATATTTTATCTCACAGCAATTTTCAAGAGCTTGGACTCCCCTGAGGAATTCAAAATAGTGAAAGGAGTAAGATAGCAGCATTTCTGTGCACCCAGGACAGATGACCTACTTATTGCAGCTAAATGAGGGCTGGGTTCTATTCCAGAGCTGCACTAGGTAGTGGCTGTGCCTGAGTATGAAGCACTAGAAGAAATGCTTGCCAGTTACCTGCAACTGGAGTTTCCTATGGCCACCATGGAATTTATTGCCCAACTATCTCCACCATTGTTCTTCCAGATTCCAGGCAATAGTCTTAATTTTAAAAGAATCCAGTTACCTTAATTTGGAAAAGACTAAAGGAAGATGTGATAGCTGTATTCAAATACTTAAGATCATCCCTATATTGTGCTACAACCAGAACCAATGAGTAAAGTTCACAGAGAAGCCAATTTTAGCCCAAATAAGACAGAACTGATGAGTTGCCTTGGGAGATAATGAGCTCCCCAGCACTGGAAGTATACAAGCAGATGGATGGTCATCTGCCAGGACTGTTGCAGAGGATATCCATCAGTGGATTTGGAGGTTGAATGAGGTAGCTTTTGTTTCTAAATTCTTAGGTTCTCAGCCTGTCTCCTGATCCCGAGTCTAAAAGGAAGTTTGAATCTTTAAAGAAATCTGACACTTCTTGAAAGTAAAATCTTGCTATATCACTGGGTTCACTTCCCAGCACTACATGCGCACACACATGTATACCTATGGCTTTGGTCCTTTTTTTGCCCCCGTAGATGTATAGGCACTTTTCCTTAAATGCAGTGAAGATGCTTAATACTGTACTAGAAAATGCAATAACTACTTGCATGCTGTACTGACAAAAGCAGTATTATCAACATATTCAAGTACAACTAGGTAAATAGCATTCATGGGCTTGTTGAAAAGGTCATGTATTTACACGAAAAGAAGATAGTTCCAAAGTAAGACAAAGGTTTGAACACTTGTTTTTAAAAAGGTTTCTTAGAAAATACCCACATGCATACACAATCAGGAATGAAAACAGGTGGAAGAAAAATGTGAAAAAGTATCTCAATCTTTCTATTGCTTCTATGCCTCTGCGTCAGGCTGCATCTTTTCCTAGAGGAAGGTTGGTTTTCTTCAAGCATTAAGTACTTGGGTGAAACTCAGTACACACAGTAATACCTCATTCCTCTAAATACAAACTCTCTCCACATTACCTTCCTCCCCATCTGATTTTCAAATGCTAATTAACTGGGCCCACTGTGGAGGTGATATGGTTCTCTAAAAAATTTGGTGTAGAAAAAGGCATGGAGAAACAAAATTGAAAATCAAACAAAAAAGAGGTAGACACAGGGAAAAATACCTATGCACAAATCCCTATACATTTCCTACCTGCCCTGAGACAAGATATTCATTTTCTACTAGTGAAACAGGATCTGTTTTATGGTGGTGTTGGCTAGTGTATAGGTTGGATCCTATGTCCCCCCAAAGCCTCATATAATTTGGACGGAGCTGAGTCTGGCATTTGTGATTGGTTTGTTGTGTGGCACTGGGATTCACAATGTGAGTGCTGCACCCACCCAGGTGGGGAGCTGACATACAGGGTAAGGACTAGAGGAATAGAGGAATGCATGTCTTCACTTTCTCTTCCTGGTTAACCCACCTTGCTGTTTGGTGGCTGCCATAAATGGCTGCCCTGCCATGCCATGCTGTCCTGGAGCCAACTAAGTATGGACCAAAACTTGCAAGAGCTGTAAGCAATAAACCTTTCCTTCCCTAATTTTGGGCGTCAGGTATTCTCTCTCAGCAATGAGTAAAAAGTAACTAAGACAGCTAGTGAACTGTGTAGGTGGTGTTGGCCATTTGTTAAATAATGGAGAGCTGGGCATGGTGGTGCACGCCTGTAATCCCAGCACTTGAGAGGCTGAGGTAGGAGGGCCACTTTGAGTTCAAGGTGAGCCTGAATTACAAAGTGAGTTTAAGGCCAGCCTGAACTGCACAATGAGATGCTGTGTCAAAAAACACCAGAAAAAAAAATGATAATAATGGAGGTTACTCCTAAGGCTGTTTGCAAACTTCGGATGAATTTAGTGAATAATTTCTCCATGGCTTTTTTTTTTAAACTGGGGATCGAACTCACAACCTCATGCTTGCCAGACAGGCACTATGCTGCTGAGTTATATCGCCAGCTCCCTCTGTGGCTTTTAGATGCCAGGCACTGTCCTTGATATGGAGACACCCTTGTGAGTAGCAAAGTTCCTGCAGCCAGACGCTGGCTCACTCCAAGTGGCACAGGCCAGAGGCATGGCCCTGTGTGTGCACTCCTGGGGTTGTTAACCCCACTAATTTCAGTCCTCAGTTCCATACTGCTGCTGCTTACTCATTAGAAACAGGGCTGGGGAGGGTAGGGAGTAGCTCAGGGGTACAACATCTGAAGGTTCAACCTCCAGCATCCTCTACCAAAAGAAAAACTAAAAAATACAAACTCCTGAAAAATACATCTGGGTACACACATATAAATATGTACAAACAGAACCATAATCATTCTCAGGATACTTTTCAGTGGCCATTGTATAGGTATATAGTTCATGTCATCACTGTACTTTATAACCACTAACATTTGCACTGCACTTCATGGTTTACAACAGGCTTTCACAGCCGCCATCATATTTGTTCCTCATCTCCACTCTCTGAGTTGCATTATCTTCTTTTCCAAAACAGAAAAATATCCTATTTAGTAAGTTATGCACCTTGAAGAGGCAGTTTCTGATTTTAAATGAGAAATCTTCTTCTATAGATACAGACCTATATAGGACTCAAGGTAGAGTGTTTCATTGAACCAAACTGTACACTCAAGTGAACTGAAATTCCAACTCTGCTCCTTAAGGGTCCAGGTTCTTTTCTTATAATAGAGGCAAGTCACCAGCTTTGCCTTGAGATGAGTGAAAAGATCAAAACATTCTTTGTAGGATTAAAAACATAGGTGATACCAAAGTAGCTGAAAAATCCAAACTATCACTTGAAATAAAAGTAAAAATCACAGTGGAAGCCTACCTTACCTTCACAAGAAGTTCAAGTATATTTTATTTATAACTCTTATTTTGTGCTTTGTGTTATATATGTGCCTGATTTCAGATATGTCTCTTCCGGGGCAGGGTGCAATGTGGATTAATTTAATAGAAAATATTTGGAAAACATTCTCTAGGGTGACATCCATTGACCACTGTATATATATATTTTAAGTTACAAGAGCTGAAATCAAAGCTTCCAGACTAAATCCAGACAGAGCCATGCTATTGTTTGTGTTTAACAAAGAACATGGATGACATTTATAAATGTTAAATAATAAAAATAGAAGAAGTCCTTTACAGTAACAGTATGGGAAGAATCTTATTAAGCACAAGAAAGGTAAACAAGCCACCATCACATGTCTGGACTGTACTTCAAGACACCCTCCCCTTGGCCATTATAAAAGAAACTCAGGGTCCGCATGGATGTGCCACATACTGTGCTTCATCAACACCATGGTGAAAGAAAGGGGAATAAGTCTCTTTGGGTCAGGTCCCTTCCTTAGTTATATCTAGACCTAAATAAAGAAAATACAGCATGCATGATCAGAAATGCTTTAGAAGTAAATGCAAAGTCGCAGAGTGGAGAATTTAATGACATTATCAGTGGCAGGGTCAGAGGAAATGGACAGATGGAAGCACCAAATTACTGACCATGGCATGAAGTGGAAAGAGAGACTCAAAAATCAGAGGAGATGAGTCAAGAAATTAAACTTTGTTTCCATGCTAATTCAAAACTGTGTGTTCAGGGGTTGAAGGAAAACAGAAGCTATGTCGTTTCCAGTAGAGAAACTGCTCATTAATATCCTAACAAAGCAATAACCTCAGATAATAGGAAACATTATTATGTCTCAAGAGAACAGAAATTCAGATTTATTCTTCCATCCATGGAGCACAGTTTAATACAATATACTCAACAGAGCTGAATAAATATCAACAAGAAGGTTAAAACATTGATTGGGAGAAACACTTCAGACTACTGACATCTGGGAAAAGGCCAGTTTAAAACAAACAACAAAAAAGCAGGCGAAGAGATGTAGGTTGTTTTATTACTCTGAAAGCAACACTAGTGATGTGTGGTTCCAGCTGACCAGTAGGAGAATGAACTAGAGGGCAGGAGTAGGAACCAAGAGGAAATGCAAGTGGGAGGGGCTGTGATCTTGGTGCAATGAGATTAAAGGCTGATTCCACTGTGTTATTACAGTGTTCTATGAAGCAGTGCAAGAGACATCTTCGGCTAACACCAGGATTGCATTAGACACATAATATAACAAATGGCTTATAAAATGTTGCTGAATCTTTTAGACGACTAAACATAAATAAATTGTCTCCTGTCTGAGCTCTTGGTGCCACATCATTTCATAGTACTTGTCTCATTTCAGCCAAAATAAGGATGAGAAGTCTGAAGTTAGGACAAGAATCTAAGAAACAACTCCTTATTACTCTCATACACTTTACAAACTACCTTTCTGTTTATATCTTTCAATTACCAAAGAGCATGGGACGGTAGGAAGGTTCAGATCAACTGCTTCATGATTTTTTAAAAAATTGCTTTTAGCTCTCTTAATATCACTGGATCTTTGGAATTGAAGGAAAAACACTGAAACTAAACATGGAGCTCCCCTGGCATCTCATGGGCTACCACACTGCTGTCAAGATCTAAGGCACATCCTATCTCTTGCCATATGACACACATGACTCTTGAAGGGAAAACAGAACCACTGGCAAATTGACCTAATATAAATGCATCAGTAGATCCTAATGAAATTCTTTAAAAGCAAAACCTAGCAATACGTTTTCATAGCTCATTCCATTTAACCACTTGTCCTCTCTTCCTCACCTTCACGCAATAGACTTTTTTGGTCTCTTGGGCAATTAAAGAATGGTTGTGCACTCACTAGATATTTTGTATTGTGAAGAGTAGGCAAGAGATTTTTTAAAAAACCTAATTGTTACCATTTATCAAGTATTTGCAGTGTGTTAAGACACTACACCTCTTATGCACTGATTCAGTTTCATCACACAGCCCTGTGAGGCAGGTACTCGTGTTACAGCTTAAACCTAGATGTCCCCCAAAATCCTCATTTGCTCATACATGGGGCTTTTGGGAGGTGGTTGGATCATGAGTGTGTGATACTGGATTAAGGATGTGATAACTGGATTAATCCACTGATTGGTTTAGTGTATTTCTAGGTGTGGATGATAGGAAGCCCCCCGCCGGGTGTGAGTGGCACCCAACCCTTAGTCTTGTAACTAGATGGACTATAAAGGGAAAAGTGGAAGCAGTTTGGCACCTCTTCCTTGCCCTGCCATCGACTGTTTCTCCTCTGCCATGCTCCTCTGCCATACTATACTGCTTTGGAGCTGACTGAAACTTCAACAAACTGTGAGCTGAAATAAACCTTTCCTCCTTTAACTTGTGATGTCAGGTATTTTGTCCCAGCAACAAGAAAGTAACTAAGACATTGTGTTACTTCCCTTTGGCAGATAATGCAGTTGAGGCTTAGTGAAGTCAACTGCCTTGGCCAGTGTCACACAAGTGAGGAAGTGGCAAAACTAGGACCATTTGATGTGGCAAAGCCAGGACTGTGATGTCAAACACCATTCTCTTTATCCAAGTAGAGGCCTCAAAATACTGGCAGGGCTTATTGTGTAAGAGGAAGTCCCCTGTGACAGATGTTTTCCATCTCTAGGGGAAGCAGGGAATGGATTAAGGCACTGAGTCATTTGGTATAGGGACAGAGTAGGTGATTTTTGAGATTGTTTTCCTCCATATTTTAAAAAGACGTAATCCATATGCCATACAATTTGCCACTGAAAATGTATGACTTGATGGTTTTTAGTACATTCACAAATTTATACAACCATTACTACTAATTCCAGACCATTTTCATCATCCAATCTCCCTTCTTTCCAGGCTCTGGCAACCACTAATCTGCTTCCTTTCTCCATGGATTTAGCTATTCTAGACATTTTGCATAAATTAATCATACAATACATGGCCTTTGTTACTAGCTTCTTCACTTACTGTCAAGTTTTTAAGTTTCATCATATCACATGTATTATTAGTATTTTATTCCTTTTTCGTGGTCAAGTAATGTTCCAACGGAGGTACCACATTTTGCTTAGATTAGCTGACTAACTCTAAAGTGCTTTCAACTCTGATGTTTTGTGAACACAGGATTCTAGTGCTTAATTCAACTAGGACAACTAACCTGTAAGTCTTACCTCCACCCAGCCCCAGGGCTACATTTGCAACTTCTTTCTGGATACAATTCAATGCGACACTCAATACGGTCAGAGTTAAACTGACTTTCCCCACAAGGCCTCTCCATGCTTCTCCACTTTTGTTAATAGACCAATCTGTTATATTCACAAATTGGTCCCAACTTCACCCTTTTCTCTATGCAGCATATTAATTTCTGTGTCAACTACATCATTTCTTTTCATTCTTTCACTTTTGCATATTTACTTCTCAACTGCTGAATTGATGTAACTCTCAGTTATGTTTCAGTCATCCCCAAGATCAAAAGTCTTGCATGAAATGGAAACTTCTCAAGATTTCTACCCCTGAGTTCAGTGTAGGTAACTGCAAGTTAGTGAGTGGGAAAAGAAGAAGAAGTGGTTTTGATGTACTTGTCTTCTCTATTGAGTTGTAAACACTTCTAAGGGCAGAAACTTTCTCTAGCTGAGAAATAAAAAGTTTTGGTAGAAGAAAGGCCCTGTCTTGAATCCTGGCTGTACTACTAGGTACATCATCATTACTAGCTTCAGTAACTTCATCTGGAAAAAGGCACTTTTACCTCTCAAGGGTCCTTGCATAATTAGATGTAATGTATGTAAAGTGGATGACACCTGCCACATTGTTTATATTCAGTAATTGGTTTTTTTATTTTTTTGTGGCACCGGGAATTGAACTCACAACCTCGCACCTGCCAGACAGGCGCTTAAGTCACTGAGCCAAACTCCTGGCCCTGCTTTTTGAGGCAGGGTCGCACTGTGTAGCTCAGGCCGGCCTTGCGCTCACATTGTAGCCCAAGTGGGCCTCGAACTCACAATGCTCCTCCTACCTCAGCCTCTCGAGTGCTGGGATTAAAGGTGTGCGCCACCACACCTGACTTATATTCAGTAATTTGTAATTATTATTATTACTTGTCTGAAACCTCTGCAAAATACAACACACTATTCTTCACAGACTGGTACTCAAAGATACGTGCACTGCTAAGCAGAGATGTGGGGGTCAGGTGGAGTCCCAGGGAAAATGATGGCTGCAGGAATAATCAGGCATAGCCAGCAGTAGTTCATGTTTGCAGGAAATGAGAAAGGTGAGCTTGAAAAGATGAGCAGGATTCATATGGCCAGAGAAGAAGAAGGAGAGCATTTCAGATAAAAAGCAAAGGCCCAGGAAGTACATGGAACGCTGGGGGCAGGTGGGGGGTAGGAAGGAGGCCAAAACTTGCTGGAGAAGTATTGATGGTTGGTGGAGAGTAGAAGGAAATGAAGCTGGCTGCAGAAATTATAAACCTTTGGACACTAAGCAGAGCTTAGTCTCAGTAGAGCAGTAATCACAGAGCCCATGTAGATTCTTGGGCAGGCAAGTGGCATGATGAAGGTGTGTCTTCGGGGACACTGGATAGGCAGCTCTGTGCATGACAGATTGGAGAGCAAGTGGAGACAGTTCATGCAGGTGTTTAGTTGTGAAGATGTGCAGCAAAATGACCAGGCTATACTGGAAATAGAACAAGGGAGTAAATCAGAGAGACAGTTTGAAAAAGGAAAAAAAAAATCACAGGGCCTAGTAATAAATACTGTAAATGATCCTAATCTTTGGCCTCCTTTCCCTACAACCCCTTTCTTTCTCTTTTCTTTTCTTTTCTTTCTTTTCTTTTCTTTTTCCCTCAAACCATCTTCAAACACCCTGATCCTGCTATAAGTTCTTATTTTTTGAAAAAAAGCTGGGAATAAGTTAACCAACTGATCAACTATTTAGTCACTGCCGCTAAGCTATTCTGGCTCAATACAGCAAAATTCCCGCTTATTTTAATCTACGTATGTCCAGCCTTGCTTTCAATTCAGCTTAGAATATCTCTGAAAAGAAGAAAAAGTAAATAATTGAGTTCACAACTCATGTCTGAATATCTAGAACCTTTCTCTCATACTCCCATTACAGTGGAAATACCCACAAAGCAAGCAGTACCAGGATCTATACTTATAAAGCTAAATGCTGCAGACAGCCACACTGTAATTTATTCCAAAGAGGACAGTTTCTAAAAAGAAAAGAAAAAAGACAATTCGAGGTTATTTGACTTTTTTTTTTTTTTTTTTAGTTTTTTACTTTAAGAGGTAGCCAGGTATAAGAACAATTCTGTCTCCTCTCCTTTCGCTGGAGCTGTATGTAAGTTTCTGATTGCATGAAAGTTTCTGAGTTGTCTGGTACTTACTCTTGCAGTTTAGGATGGTTTTTCTGACGGTACCTTGGCTTGCCAAATCATCAGCCCAGTTCATACACATTGCAGGAACTCTAACTTTTGGGAAGTCTCACAGTCCCTCTTCAGCCAATGACCAGTGAGTCTCCCGGGAACCAGGAATGACAGATCTTTTTCCACAAAAGCTTCCAAGTTTCTTGTAAACTGGCAGTGAGACTAGGGCAAAAGGGTGATAATAATGTGTCATCACCCTGCAGGTGAACAGGAAGAAGTCATATTAAAAACAACAACAACAAAAAGATATTCCAAAGAGAAAGAGGGAAAAAAGACATCTCTAGGGACAGACCTCAGTAAATGATACTAAAATAATTCTGTTATCTGAAGCAACACACAAGATTGGGAAAGAAAAGGCTAGAGCTCACCTGAAAATACCCAATAAACTAATAGGTGATCTGTCTCTATTTTCTTGTGTCATCAGGTTCACAGGCTGTCAAGAGTTCGGAGGACCTTAGAAAGAAGTGCCACTCAGCTTCCTCAGTGTAAGGTGAGAATACAGAGGCCCCATAGGTACATGACTTATTCCAAGTGAGACAACAAGGTGAGACCACAGCAGAAATGAGAGAACTCTGTTTGGTCTGATAATGCTTCCCTGATAGAGATGGCCCTTTTGATACAGACAGGAGAAGAATGTGGATAAGAACCCCTGAGATCCTGCCATTCACTAGATTTCAGACCATGTTGGACTCTTAGTTTCTTCAGAAAGGTTTTCAAGAACTGTTATAATTTATACTCTCTAATGCTATAGATGTGCAATCAGTGCATTTTCAGGAAGACAAACACAAAAATCTCATTAAATAAGCACAATATAACATGATACCCATTAAAAATTAAAAGACAGTAAGCTAATATTAAATTAAAAAGCTAATTAAATATTAAATTAAAAAGCAAATATATTGAAAGAGAATAGTGCTATTTCAAAACTACCATGATCTAGGTGTAATTGGAAGATAAAACCAAGAAATATCAACCTGCTGCACAGTACAGAGCACTACTGGGAAATTTCTGGAACATCTACTGCCATGCTACCACCTTGCAACAGCAGCACCAAAATAGCACATGCCCAATACACAGGTTTCTCTAAAATCAAGGTGCATGCTAAGTCAAATATTAAGGATAATTTTACTGTCTTAAAAAAGTAACCAACTTTTGGGGCTGGGGATATAGCTCTGTAGCACAAGAACCTGCCTGGCAGGTGGAAGGTCCTGAATTCAATTCCCAGTACCCAAACGAAAAGAAAAAAAAAAGAATTTAATGGATAAAAAACTTAGAAAGTTTATTATTTTACAGATCAGCATCCAATTAAAAAAATGAACACAAAACAGCCCTCCCTAGAGAGCCTAGGGTTTAGAAATACAGAATAATTCTAACATGAAATGTAGCTGTATTAGAGATATTTACATCCTCTAAACTCATTGATCATTTATCTCCTCTCCTTCAAGTACTTAAGACCCTAGAAAACCAGTAAAGACCAGACTTGGGAGGTTTCTGCTAGGAAGGACTGCATTGGGTGCTGGACTCCAGATGATGTGCATTATGACTTGGCAGAAAGTTTGTCTGTACTTTGCTTATGCCCAGAGATTTTGCCTGAGACTAAGATAAAGGGAAGTAGACTAATTAATCTGGCAGAAGAAATTTCAAGGCAGTCAAATGTTGAGGCTGTGGCATGGTTATTGTTGGGGGCCTCTAGCCAGATTTATGTTGCAAATCAAGAACAAAGAGCCCAGCAGGATGATTTAAAACATTGTGAGGACTTCCGGGAAGATGGCAGAGCAGTAAGCAGCAGAGAAAACAGCCTCTCTGAGAGTCGCCATCCAGAAGCTGGAATATAGCATTGTGAGAAAGGCAAGAAGGAAGGAAGCAGGTCCCCTGGACCCAGGAAGAATCTGAAGTGTGAACTGAAGCCCATAGAGAGAGTAAAAAGAAAACCTTCAATGAAGAAGAAGGAGGTAGCTGGTGGTGTCTTCACCCTGAGCTAGACTCACTGCACTAGAGGAACTTTCAAACCTGGGGATGCACAGTCACAGTGATCATGGCAGCTGGCGACCCTGGAGACTTCTGTGGAGAGATATAGCAGTGGACGGAAGCAGCAGACATGGAGGGCTGCACTGGCTGGCAGAGTGCAGAGGACTCAGTCTTCCCATGGGAGAGAGCGATTGGCCGGGAGCCATTTTGAAGTCGGGCTGGATAAGCCCAGAACCAGAACTGCTGCTGGCTTCCTCCAGCAGCTCCTACCTGAGTGCAGACCCATGGAAACTGCTTGGACTGTGGCAAGCCCAATGAGTCTGGTCTTGGGGCAGGCCTGCAAAGGTTTTCTACTACTCCGCCATAAAGCAACTGCTGGCTTGCTGGAATAGAGTGGCACAATTCAGGACTCTTGTCTTCACAGGCTGTCTTAGTAGTGAAACCAGGGAGAATCCTGGAAGTGGACTATTTGTTTTTCTTTTTGTTTTGTTTCATTTTTTCTCTATCTCCTTCATTTTTTTTTATGAGAGTGAGAGTGGTTCCTAACCTCTTTGTGGGTGTAGTTCTATTCTGTTCTTCCTTTTATCTCTTCCATCTCTTTTCCTTTAGTCTTCTGTACCAGTTTCCCCATGTTGGTAGGATCTACCTTTGTCCTCCAACCTTACTTGTAATCTCTTTCTTTTCTTCCACTTCTCCATTTTCTCCTTCATCCATTTTAAATTTTAACCCCAAGGCCAAAACTGACACGTTACAGACTTATATATTGCATATAATTATCTGGTTTGTTTTACTTTCTGTTATATAATCACAAATCTAGTTCATACAGTTAAAAGTTGCTCAGGTTGTTGTTTTATAGGCTGTGTTTGATGCTGTTGGTACCACTGTAGCCAAAACTGATGTACTTGTTCTAAATAGCTGTTGGCCCTGATAATCTATGACTGAGATTAACTAAGGGTCACAGAAAATACTGTGGCACAATGCCAAAGAATCAGGGAATAGGCCAAACAAGCAACAATTTCTCATCCCCAACAAACTGAAGAGGTGAGATTTTCCATCAAAACCCAAAAACCAGCTACACCTAGAAGATACCTCAGAGAAGCAGTAATCACCTAAGGGTCCTAAATACTACCAATAAAGCAACCCACCATAGGCAACTTAAAAGCATCACCCAGGAATTAAACTAAAAAAAGAAAAGAAGTGAGAAGACACTTAAACAAGATGCAACCCCAGACACCCAGTTCACTAAAGGCAAACCCAGAGAGCAATGAAGTGGGACAAACCAAAGCCCCCCACCAGGTCTCTCTGAAGTAGAAACAACTAAGTAATAGAATGAGGCTCTGGAAAAAATGAAATCAGAAATAATCTCACAAATACCTACAGAGAATACCAAAATACACACCATGCTTAGCAATGTTAGAGCAGACACAGATGAAAAAAATAGACGAGCTTAAGCAAATTATGGAAGCCAAACAAAGGAAAGAAATGGAATTCATAAAGTGGATTCAAGAAGATATCCAGGAGAATAAAAACTCCACTGAAAGTATTCAAAGCAGATTAGGCCAATGTGAGGACAGGATCTCAGATATTGAAGACAGACTTGCAGTTAATGACCAGGAAAAGAAAGATTTCTCAAAAGTAGCAAGGGACCATAAGAAATCAATCCAGGACTTCTGGGAACATGGCCAAACAGATAACACCATGATAGGGAGACTCCCTGGAATATACCATCCAAATGCTGGAATATAAAATAATATAATAACGGAGAGAAGGAAAAAAGAGGGAGATGGGTCCTTTGGACCCAAGAAGAATCTAAAACGAGAACTGTAGCCCACAGAAAGAGTAAAAAAAAGGAAAAACCAAACAAAGGTGGAGACTGGCAGCACCTCTGACGGGAGCCGAACCCAATTAGCGGCGGGAAGCAATCTGGGAAAGTGTGATTAAAGTGCTGGCGATGCACGATTGAATTGCTGCGGTTGCAGCAGTGACGGCGGAGGCAGCGATCGATCATGGAACAAGGTGGTCATGAGCAGGCGAGTGAGTGAACCCAGCAGGTTCCAGCACGCCCCCCCCCAGGGAGAACGAGGGACTGGCATCCATCTTGAGACCAGAACCACATCTAATTAGGCACGGTTCCCTGCTCTGACCAAGCCCTGGAGGGTCCTGGCAGAATCTGGAGACCAAGGCTACATGGGCGCTGTGGGGGTGATAGGGGAAATTTGGCAGACGGCCCGGTATGGGTTCCCAGGCAGCAGCCCCACCCTCACGCACTGCACCAGACATCCGTAGCGGAAACAGGCTGGGGAAAGGCAGTGGACCAACACGGGCTCACTGCAGAGAAATCAGGAGATCCCTGAATAGCCAGGAAAATGCCAAGACGGAAAGGTAGAGGGCACTCTCTGGCCTCTGATACAAGCAGAACAAATCCAGGAGAAGCAAATGCAGAAAAGGTCGGGAGCCCAAAAATTAAACTCTCAGAGATGACAACCAAAGTGGGAGACAACTCCATGAAGCTATAAAAGAAATTAAAGCGGCACTGTTAGCCCAACTGAGAATTGAAATGAAATACATAATAGGGGAATTGCTAAGCACCTCTAAAGGAGACATAGCCAGAAAGGTGGAGGATGGAAAATCAAAGGAAATTGAGAATGAAATAAATAAAGACTTAGAATGCATCAAACAGATTCAGAGAGACTACCAGGAAATCAAAGACTCCAATGAAAGTTGGCAGAACCACCTGAAGGAAACTAAAGATAGTCTTTCAAATCTGGAAGAAAGACTGGCAGCCTGGGAGAGAGAAAGGAAAGACTTTCTAAAAATAATAAGGAAAAAAATAAGAAAAAAAATAAAAAAAATAAGAAATCTGGAAGCAGCAGTACAACGGCTGCAAGACAACCCAAGAAAACATAACTTACGAATAAAAGGTGTGAGTGAAAAAGCAGGGGTCAATACAAATCAAATTAAAAGCCTATTTACAGAAATAATTTCAGAAAATTTTCCAAGCATGGGAACAGGAAGAGACTTTCAGATAACTGAAGCACATAGAACTCCAGCTAAACATGACCAAAATAGGCCTACACCCAGACATATAATAATCAAGATTCCAGAAATTCAACACAAAAACAAAATATTAAAAGCTATTAGAGAAAAGAGACAGATTACCTACAAAGGAAGGCCCATCAGAATCACGACAGACTTCTCAACACAAATCATCAGGTCAAGAAGAGCTTGGAGTGAAATATTTCAAGTCCTGAAGGAAAATAACTTCCAACCCAAATTGATATACTCTGCAAAATTATCTTTTAAAATCAACGGAGAAACAAGATACTTCCACAACAAACAACAACTAAAGGAATTTATGACAACCAAGCCAACCCTACAAAGAATACTGACGGACATTTTAGAGAGAGATAAAAAAAGTCCACAGCTCCAGAAACATTTTTGGATTGGGTCTTTCAATCTGGGAGAACTGATGTACTTGAGTTCTTGCTATGTTCTGGATAGTAATCCTTCGAGGAACACCTGGCAAACATTTTCTCCCACGTTGTGGGTTGTCTCTTCACTCTGTTGGTGGTTTCTCTTACTGTGCAGAAGCTTTTCAGTAGGATGAGATCCCATTTGTTGATTCTTTGCAATAGTTTCTGTTCAATGTGGCTTTTATTCATAAAGTCTGCCTATACCAACTTGTTGCCAAGTTGAGAAGGGGTGGATTATTATGGTTGATACCTTGTAATAACTGAGAAGTTTAGAAGTTTAACTGAGAGACTCAGCAGGCAGCCAGGATCCTTACTTTGTAAACAACCTCATTCTGTGCAAGAGGAAGGCACAGAGATTTTGTGAGTACTACATCCACCCTGGAGAAGGCGTGGTGTTGACCTGTGTACAATATAAGGGAGGAAAAGAGGCTTACTCTCCCCTGGTTTTGCTCTAGTTGGTGCCTTGAAGTGTTGCCCCAACGCCATGCCACCCTGCCTTGCAGCCACCTGATTATGGCCTGAAACCTCCAAAAACTGTAAACTGGGTATTTTTTTCCAGCAATGAGAGAAAAGTAACCAAGTCGGATTCTTAGTGTAACAGAAAAACTTCATTGCTACTGTTTCTGAATCCACACTGCATCTCTCTTCTAAGAAACCACCACTTACTGAATTTCACTATAGTGTCAAAGAATATCCTTACTTACATTAAAAGGGTATTAAAATACTTCTCCCTTTAAAAAAAATGTGAGAGGATGGATTTTCTGTATATACCTCATATCACAACAGATTGCATGCAGTAATACTTACATGAATTCTATTGCCTTTTTTATGCCAAACACTGTAAAAGTATTTTTAAAATTCTACAAAACTCTTCTCAATGAGTATATTATAGTAGGAAATACAATAATTTTTCATGAAAATGTGATTTTTATGTTAACATGTAATGGATTTAATATTTTAAATTAATTTTTAAATTTACTCAAATCTTTGGCATTTTAATTTCTAATACAGTAAATATTGATAGATATAATCCACATTTGTAAGATTCTCCATAAAGTCTTCCATCATTTTTTTAAGTTCAAAGTGGTCCTGAGACCAAAGAAAGATTGAAAATTACTGCATTTATACAGTTATTTGATCCTTAACAAAGGAGCAAAAAATATACAGAGGAAGAAAGATAGCCTCTTTAATAAATGGTGCTGAGAAAATTGGATATCCATATGCAGAAGACTGAGTCTAGACATACACATCTCACCGTGAACTAAACTAAAATCAAAATCTATGAAGATCTAAATGTTAAAACAGAAACAACAGAAGATACAATAGGTACAACTGGTGAAGACATGGGTATAGGCAAGGACTTGACAAACAGAACCCCAGTAGCACAAGAAATAATATCGGGAATCAACAAATGGTATCATATCAAATTAAAAGCTTCTGCACAGGAAAGAAAAAAAAAAGAGTAAACTGACAGTCTATGGAGTGGGAAAAGAATTCCAACAGCTATACCTCAGGGGACTAACATCAAGAATACATAAAGAACTCAAAAATAAACTAGACCTTCCCAAAATAGAAGCTCCAATCAAAAAAAAAAAAAACAAACAAAAAAACAGGGCTACTGGGAGATAGTACCCTGCTGTGTGCAAGCAGGTCTTGGTGATAGCTTTCCTAAGTCACATGACCTGATGTTCCCATATCCCTGGGACTTTGCTGGTTTTATCCTTGAAAGTCTTGCATCCCAGGAATGCCTTTAGTCTTGGGCAAACCGACACAATCAATCACTCCATTCCCAAACCTCAGCTTTACTGAATACCTCTAAATCAAGAATTCAGTTTCTCTATTGGAAAGGTCAATCATTTAGTCTCTTTGACAAGAAAACCTGAGGCTAAAAAATGAGCGGATCATAACAAAAACTAAGGATACACACTGGGATGCTGAGAGAAGCCAGGCAGGTATCCATGAATGTGCGTGCGCGCGCATGCACACACCCACACACACACAGAAATGAATAGACACTTCTCAGAAGTACAAATGGCCAATAAATACATGAAAAAATGCTCATTATTGCTGACCATCAGAGAAATGCAAATTAAAACTGTACTGAAATATCATCTTACTCCAGAAAAAAATGGCTAGCAACAAAAAAATCTAATAACAAATGCTCATGAGGCTGTGGGAAAAAAGAAACTCTACTATATTGTTGGTGAGAATATAAAATAGTACAACCACCATGGAAATCCGTGTGGAGATTCCTCCAAAAACTGAAACTAGACATTCCATTTAACCCAGCTATCTTTCTAAAACAGAATCATAATACAGGGACACACGCATACCCATGTACATAGCAGCATAATTTTTAATAGCTAGATTTTTGAAACAGCATATATATTCATCAGTAGAAGGATGGCTACGAAAAATGCGGTATTCATACACAATACAGTACTAAGCTGCCATGAAGAGATAAAGTTGAGGCATTCATTGGTTAATAGATGCAATTTGAGAACATAATATTAAGGGAAATAAATTAGACACACAAGCTCCAATATGACATGATTTCTCTTATATGAGAAATATAAAGAAGACAGATAAATTGGAAGCAGAGAGAAATTCAAATACTTCTCCATACTACAAATTCTGCTGTTTTAAAAATATTTCAATATATATGCTAATTAGTTTCATTTATACTAGTAGTTTATCTTAGTTTGGTAAAAAGAAAACTTTGTGTCATGCTTGTTCTTTTTTTGTTTTGTTTTTTGAAACAGGGTCTTGTGATGTAGTTCAGGCTGGTCTCAAACTCACAGTGATCCTCCTGCCTCAGCCTCCTAAGTACTGGGATTACAGGTATGTATCACCGCACTCGGCCTTGTTTGTTTTATTTTGTAAGAATCTTTTTTGTTTGCATCTTGTACTCTGAGTAACTACTTTGAAGATGATGATACATAGTGTAAAAACATTATTTGATTATAAAATTTTATTTTTTTCATAAAATAAAAAATTTAAAAATCACTTCATTAAATCATGTTCCTCCTTGTAATATTTAAAATGATAGTTTAAAAAATTCTCTGTGTGGATACTTCTCAAAAATTTTATGATTACCAAGATGTACCCTAGTGTTTTTGATCAGAGTATTCAAATAAGCCCAATCAAGTGACCAGATATACAAAGAAAAAGCACCCCTAAAAACAAATGCTTGTAAAAGCAGCTTTAATTAGTGATAAGTCCAAAGACACCCTAAGCAATAAGGGAAAAAGAGAGCACCAACTACCTTAAATACTGCATAGCAAGGTTCTCACTGGTACTTAACTAACAATGATGTCTTACTAGTAATAACACATGAAACAAACATATTTCTTGACAGCTAAAGTTGATGGAGTGTTTTTAATGTCACAAGAATCCTTGACATTATAGAAAAAATGAGAAACATTTCTAGCTATTTATCTGTAATATTTTATGATAGCCATCAAGGAAACATCAAATTTAATTAAAAATCAACCTTTAGCTTGGCATGGTGGCACATGCCTGTAATCTCAGCACTTGGGGCGGTTGAGGCAAGAGGATCACAAACAAGTATAAGCCCAGCCTGGGCAATCTAGCAATTTAGTGACTCAGAATTTAAAAATGTCAGAGATGTTGGGGATGTAGCTCAGTGTGGAGACTGGATTCAAGCCCCAGAATCACAATACAACAATAACAAAAACCCAAAAGAGCTATTTTTAAATATTTTCAACCATCAGGATAGACCTTGTTATCTTTGAAGTCTGTATTAAACCTTTGGTAAAATGGTCATCTGGCTTAAAGAGGACTCACAGGCCAACACAGCTTTATTTTCTCCATTCTATTAAAAGATGGCTATTTAACAGCAACTGGAAATAGTATGAGCATTATTTGTTCTATCAGACATATATGTTATGCTTTTAAACAGAAGAACGAATAAATTAGGTTAATTTCCAACAGAGATAAGACTACGAATGTTTAACTTTTGAATATTCTTAATTTTTAAAATGTTTAACTAAAAGACCTTACAAAATACAGTACTAAGCACATCTTAGGCATCTCATATGTGTTGTGAATGTCTAAAAACCAAAATGCTATCCCTAAAATAGTCAAATTGAACTCCTATTTCAAAACCAAAATTTAGAAAACACCAAAAGTCAGTGAGCCTTCTGAGTTGAAGTAGCATTCATGAAAGCACACAAAGGTTCGTATGTTAGGAAGCTCAGCTTTGGGAATAGATAGTAATAAAAATATCATATTTTTCATTCAGGGAAGTATTAAACCAAAGGTATCTTCAAGTAAGCTATAAAAGTTGGCCCGTTAATTCTACTGAATTATAAACTTAAAGTTGGTGAAAGGGCAACTTTTATGTGATATATATTTTACCAAAATTTTAAAAAATTAGTGTTATATACCAAACTCCAATACAGTGTACACTTTACATGGCTGCACTGTAGGATATGTGAGTTGTAACTTTTAATAAAACTATTAAATAAAAAAGGCAACAAAGTTACCCTGCTTCTAGTAGAATCCTGGCTGCTAGCTTATTGAGGAGGTTCATATACTATACAGCAAAGATACTCCAATAATAAGTGGAAAGATGTTTGAGAGTCACTGCCATTAAGATTAGTTATGAGTTGTAAGTTCCTTGACTCTTCTAAAATAATTTGTGTAAGACAATAAAAATGAATACAAATAAAAAGTCACATACTTGGTTCCTTTAAGCTTATTTAATATTTGAACTCTTATTTTTCTATTTTCCCAGGCCCCAGAAAACAGAAAGTTTTTAGATGACCAATATTTTGTTCCAGAGACATACAGCCTTATTAGCTAATTCATAAAAGAGCTATTTTACAAAGGTATATTTGGATAATTAGAACAATAAAGTCTTTTAGGTATTTCAAAATGTGATCAGTAAAAATACATGATTATTAATAAAGTTTTTTTAAAGATAGTTCCAGATTTTTTTAAAAGCAATTTCTGTTAAAGAGTACATGATTGTATGGTGAACAAGGAAAATAAAATGTTCTAGTAGGAAGAGGCTTATTAAAAATAACCAACAGTGTGCACATTACAGTTACCATTTTTGAAGTATATCTGCTTAGCAGTTGGCACCTGGAAATGGCAGGGAGGCTTCCTTCTAGGAGGTACATTTTTTTTTCCTACTAATTTATTACCAAAACCCTCAGTTTCAGTGGTGAAGGCATAAAAAAGACAAAAGGAATCCCTAAAGAAAGAGTAATTTTGTAGATTACTCTAAAAAGGTGACAACGTCAGAAAAGCATGACATATAAAACGAAATGGGGGGAGGGGATTAGCCCATAGGAAGCTGTAGTAAGTTCCTGATAATTTTATATTTTGAGGTTTTATGCACTAGTTTTCAGTGGTGACCTCTATGATGAGTAGGAAAGGAAACACTGACCAACACTCTAGTAGTTCCAAATAACATCACACAGTAACTTCACAGAAGAGAGCTTCCAGTGTGAAATACGGATGCCCCAGGTAATGCATCAAATTTACAAAATGTCAAAAAAGATGCAAGTAAATGAGAACTTGCAGGAAACATAATTCTTTTGCTTCTAAAAATCAGGGAAGAAAAGAACCTTTATCACAGTAGCTTCTTCTCCTTCCCCAAAACAGTAAGAAACAAATAAAAGGGGACAGGGACTACTTTATAATAGTCATCAGAAGTTGTTTCGGGGGGAAAAAAAGTAAAAAAGCTCATAAAATATACCTCCCATGCAATATAATAAATAGTTACAATTTAAAAGTCAACGTAACTCTAACAGTCCGTGTTAGCTGATTTTAAAGTATACAAAATATATGGTGAGGATAATGATAATTTTAAATTATAGCACTTTGGGGGCTTTGCTGATTGCCTTAAGTCTGTTCTCTGAAAAGGAAGGAGATGTTTCAAATGTAATTTGGCACTGAACCATTAAGCCCACTAGAGCGCTGAGTCACTCCCATAGCTAACACAGGGCTTTCTGGCTTGGGGAAGGCTCTACTTTTCATTTTCTTGTACTCTTAGGCACAAGAGTAGATGATTCTAACTTCTGGTCATATAACTTAAATCACTTTGAGATGAGAACCAGTCTCATTCAAAGATAGGGAAAATATCTAACTCAATCATCCTGAGAGGGAGACAGGAGAATCTTGTGGATACGATTATAATGGCAAAAATGAAATGGAAGGCATAGAAGGCCAGGTTGGGAGGGAGAAAGGAAAAAGCTAGGATATGATAAAAGGAATGCTCAAAATTGTGTGTGTTTGTTTTCCTTTCTTTCTTTCCCAGAATTAACTTGCCTTGGGGCTTCATTTGAAAAACTAACTTATTTGGAAGTATTAGAGCTTTAGGCCAAGTATTTTTCAGTTAGCTCTGTTATAGTGCAAAGGAGAAAAAATAAAAAAGAATCACAAAGAACAAGATAATGGCTGACCTGGAAGAGCAAACAAAACTTCATTCAAGTTTTTTTGAGTGCTAGGGAATTCTGCAGTGACCTGTAGTGTAGTTAAGAGGAAAACCTTTTTTACATTTACCTTTCTCCTGTCTATCTCCTGGTAGTTTAGTGTCAGATAGCTATAGGTATAACTCTTTTCCTTGGGAGTGACATTATTTCCAGCAGCACAATATAACCATTTGGTTTCTACTTGACTCTCCTAAGAGATACAGAAAGTTCCAAATTCCAAGCTTCACTTATATATTAGCTTCTGCTTCTAAAATTTTAAATCTCATTCTGACTAAATTACACTTGGCCTATGACTAGAAACATAATTCCAATTGATAGATGAGGTACAAAGATAAAAAGTTGATCTACCTAAAAACAGGTCATTTTTGAAGGACAGAAACAGGAATCTGGACACAAATAAATGAACTTGTTAAGTTGTAGTGGTGTTCATAAAAGTTGGGAATCTTTACCATTTATGACGAGGGAAAAACTTCCCTTTTGGGGTAGGGTTGAGGGGACTGTCGGAAGAATAAAATTATATCCCGACTACCCACAGAATTCAGCGGGCAATACTGAAAGATGTAAGCAATGGATGAACTCCTTGTTTATTAACAGAATTTACAGATTAACAAATGACTTTGTTTTTAGTTGGCAAAGTACTTCAATAATATTTACCCAATGCACAAAGGAAGTCAGACAGTTGATGTAATTAAAGGAGTTCTCAAGTTACAATTCTGACACATCTCTCCTCTGTAGGTGCTGCCAATGCTGCTATTCATCCTAGAGCAGGCAGTTACCAACACTGTGCCTGCAGTATCCAGTGTATATTCTGGTCTGCATTTCCTAAGGTCATTCATGGCCCAGTGTGAACAGAGGTGCAGTGGCGAAGTTGGAGGAAGTGCTTCCGGAGCTGGTGTAACCAGTTCTGCCTCCTCTACCACATGTCTCTCCACTCCACCGCTGGCTCTCCCTGTGACTCGAAGAGCCCTTTGGCACCATCAGTGCAAAAAAATAGAGTCAAACCTCCAGGTACTATTATTTTACTGGCCTTATAATCAGCAGTACCCGTGGCTAGTGACAGCCATGGTTCAACTCAGTAGTGATTCAGTTTAGATACCTTCCCAAACTCTCTACCCACCCATCCCGCCCTTCCTTAGCAACCCCCACCACCACAGAAGCACTTCCATTTGTTTGTTCTTACTTCCTGCTCAATCTGCAGGGATGGTTTTACACAAGTGCCAAAGTCTAATGTATAATTATAAAACTGAAACAATACCAAGAATAACAAATTTATAATCAAGAAAATAAAAATTTGTTTTTTCCCTCCCAAATCCCATCCCTAAATAGAAAAGACAATAGAAGAAAATACACCCATTTTCAAGTGCCTGCTATTTAGTATATTGAGGATTCTTGTTAATAGAGGGTGGATCCCAGCTAGAGAAGTACCTGCCTCAGGTTGGGAAGCCCACATACTCTCCGATCACCTGGGCAGCGTATATCTTGAGTCCTCTGCACATAAGGGCTACAGAGCACATCATGCCTTTAAGGTCACCCTCAGAAAAGCAGCGTACTGGGTGGCAGAGGGCATGGCACAGACTTTAGTGAAGGTGAGATGTTTCTCCTCCCTTCCCCTTCTCGCTTCCTCTTTTGTATCACTTCTTTACCAACCTTCTCATACCCCATCCTGACCTCTGCTTGAGAAGCAATTGATCCTTGGGTGTTCTAAATACAAAAGGCTAAGACTCTCACTACTTAAAACAAGGCAAATAAAAATTAAAATGTGCTTTCAAATATGGAATGAGTCAAATAAATACATCTGATTTTCTTTTTTTATGTCTAAGTACAATTTCATATACTACACCCAAAGCTCTATACATTTGGTTTTTGTTCTGAATCAAAATGACTTTCCAACAGTGAGGAGAGGAGAGTGAGGGAATGGACATTCCCCCACTGACAGACCAGTGCAACTGCCAGACTGAAGAACTAGTCCCACTCTGGCACCTTGGGACATGGCTAATCCCTGGTGGTTCTTGGGCAGGTCCTCTAGCACACTATCTCTGCGTCCACACTGGAGCCAGGATGTGGTTGATACAAGGCCGATGCTCAAAATCCAACAACCTGCAGTCACCTCCAGGACACTTGGTTCTAACTTTTATCTGAGAAGAATAAAGATACGTGCAAACTGGGTTAAGAACAAATAAACATGCAAAAAGACCAAACAACAACAAAATTCCAAAAAGAAAGTACGAAATCTGCGGGCATAGTTATGTGCTTGTTTCTGAATCAGAATAGTGCTTTCTGAAAGTATCCAAGTTAATGACTATGAATTGTGGCAGTAAACACAAGACATATGTAGTCAAAGGGAGACACTGGCCTCACTGTCAGGAGAGGCACTAAAGTATAGCAGGATCTGAGGAAGACCAATTCTCCTCACTGGGGAGTCACAGTGGCATCAGCACATCACACACTGAATTTATGATTTATCAGGTGTCCTGATGCTTGTGCTTTTGAAAAGGTGAAGAGCAAGAGAAAAGAGGGCTAGCATGGCAGCTGACAACAGCAGTTCTTCTGAGAGAAGGAAAAGCAGAGTCAGCAGACGAGTTTTTTCCTTGATATATGATGTTTAGAACACGTAGTTTTTAAAGACAGAAAAGAAATGGAATCCCAGGAGGTTTTCATTTTAAAGAATAATAAATCAGCTTATTCAATGCCCTGTTTTAGCAGGATGATTCTAGAGTCAGAGGCACACAATTTCACATACCTGAGTGCTTGTCTGTGAGGGCTGATCCAGCCAGCCTTTGGCAAAGAAGGATGTAGCTTTCCTCCACCTTCTGTAAAATAAAACCCATGGGCTTTTCATTTGGACAGAATAAAAAAAAAAACTTCAAAATAGGAAAGAAGGCATTTTTATAGTAGGTACACGTACCCAAATTTCAACATTAATATTAACCATTAATAATTTTCTTAATGTATAGAGGGAAAGTAAACTTTCTTTTCTCATATCTCCTTTGAATAGCTTCAAATATTCCCATGTGTGTGTTTTAGGGGTGGTGGCAGGAAAAGCAGGGTGACCCCAGGAGTCACCCTGAACACAGCCTCATGTCGTATGGTATAAACTACATGACACCCAACCTGCACACAATGGCCTTCTGGCCATTTCATTTCATCAGTACAGGATGATACTACATATAGTCATATGAAAATCTATCATATGAAGTTAAAAAAAATTAAAGGTGAACAATCTTTAGCTAAAAGATGGAAACCATACTTATAAACCAGTCCCCAAAGTGTTCCAACTAAACAATGTGATGAAAAGCATGTGCACTCTAGCAGTGTCTACTGAAGGACAACTTTTAGTAGGGTCCTTTTCTTCAACATTGCCACAAAAGTCATTTTTGAAACAGTGACATCTTCCATTACCAATTGATAAAACATTCCATTCATGCCCAAGTTTTTGGACTGTAGGATCCCCTGAAGCCAATTCCTGTCTGTCATGGCACCTAGGAAACTACTAGCATTACCTAATGAGTCACAGATTATTAGTAGGTTACAGTAAGTCACAGCACTTCACAGCCTAAATTCACAGCTATACAAACCTATCTAGGTTCACTTGTTGTTTATGTCATATGATGGCTGCCAGGCAACTTCCCTGAGCATTTTACAATTCTTTTATTTTTGTTTTTTGAGACAGGGTCTCACTATGCAGTTCAGGCTGGGCTTGAACTATGTAGCCCAGGCTGGGAACTCACAATTCTCCTGCCTCTGCCTCTCAAGTGCTGGGGCTGCAGGCCATTTTTACATTCCTAAATTTATAAACATACACAATTACAGAAGTACAACTTTTTCTCTGCTTGTGATATGTCACAAGATAAACAGTGTGCATCTTAGCTTTTTATTTAAGCCTATTACGAATAATGGTCAGAAAAACAATCTACAAAGAACTAAAACCTGGACAAGTCTACATCAGCGTTTTAGTATTCCTTACTTTTGTTCTACTAAATGTGTTTCTTATGATTAAGTACTATAGATGCTTAAGTGTAAGGTACCTTTAAGTGTTCAAGGTCAGCCTCTATCTTATGAATGTACTCCATGATCTGGCTTTGAGAATCTGCACAAGAGGAGGGACTCTGGATCTCAAAACAGGAATCCTCCATAGCTCCCCAGCGCCGCTGGACCAGGAATTCTGGGATGAATGGTGAACCTGCCCCATCAGAATGAGCACTCTGAGGAGAATATTGTTGCTGGTAGGTAGAGTCCATAGAGGGGACACCTGCCACAGGCTGCAGGGTAAATGAGGAAGCAACCTCCTCATCTGTGGAGCTCTCCTGCACTGTTTCATAGCCATCAAGGATCAAGCAATTTCCTATTGATGAAGATAGAATGCTTCAATGAGATTAGCGCTGACATTAGGAAATCAAAAAATAGGCTTATATGCTGACAACTGGAAAAGCTACTAAGAGAAGGAAAATTCATTAACTCCAAAGTTTTAAGTCTATCAGAATGTTGTCACTTCAGATTAAAGCTAAACTTGGTAAACTTTCATGGTAACTCTGGAATAATTTCATATTAGCATTTCAAAAGTTCAAAGCTGGAAATCTGAAAGTCCCTATATGATCTTGCCACCACTCACTCCCCTACCAATTAGCTCTCTTATTTGGCCCCCTCCTAGTCTCTCCCCAACCTGCATTCCCTAACCACAAAGAGCGTGTTCATGACATGTGGTTCCCCTCTGCTCTCGCTGAGACACTGCTCCTGGGTATCCACAGGGATGTCTGCTCAGCAAAAGTCTACTTCCCTGAAACCCCTGACTGCCCTCATCACTCTCTGCCCCTATAGTCTGACTTATTTTCTTGCTAATACTGACATTTGTTTATTTTCTTATTATTACTCTTTACCCTGAGGTTAGTTACGGTTCTTGAGAATATGGAACTTTTTTGCATTTTATTCAATTCTCTATTTCCCAGACTCCAGGATGAGGTCTGGGATACAGCAGATCCAGTAATTTACTGTATGAAGGAATAAATTAATACTATAGACACAGACATGCACACACAAATAATGCTTGGATACTGTATTGAAACAGTATTCACCCCAGTATACAGGACAGTTAACAATGATCAAAATAAAAATTTAAAAGTAAAGAAACTTGCCTGAGATGTGTAAATTAACATCCTTCTCTTCCTTTTTAACTGCTCCATCACCTTCTGATGGATTATCATCACTATGTGCTTCACGGGCATCAAAAAAGTGCTCTCCACTTTCATCAAGACCCCCTTCTGGCTCTGTGGCAGACATCTCTGGGGTCAGAATCATGTGGTCCATTACTAAAATGTTACTTGCCTGGCTATCTTGGGATGCCAGTACCACTGAATCTGGTGGAGCAGAAGATTCAGTTGAAGTCCGTGAACTGTAACAACCTGCAGTGTCACCAGTTCCAGTTCTAAAGGGCATCTGTCCTTCGGCAGAATGACAGACCTTAGTATTTTCAGAGTTCTGGATTCCACTGTTGGCCTGAGCCTCCTGAGAGGCTATCCTGTATCTGGAGAACTGCTGCCAGCCTTCCTGATTGCTCTTCTCAGTCAAACCCAGCTGTTGTACCAGTAACTGCTTCAACAAATCCACTAACAAGTTAGGGCAGGGGACAAAGGAAAAAGAAAAAAAACCAAAAAAACAAAACAAAACAAAAAAACACAAGAGCAAAAGAAAAAAGGAAAGCACGTTCAGATTGCCAAGATTAGCTGAGTTACCAATCAACTTTAAACTAAGTACCTTTTGATGATATAATGAAAATATTAATCTTTTACCTTTTTCTTTTTCCAGTACTGGGAACTGAACCCAGAACCTCACACATGCTAGGCAAGCACTCTAGCACTGAACTACATCCCTAGTCCCAAAATATTTTCATCTTATACAATCACTTATTTTGAAAAATGAAATGAAGTGCATCTTCTAGAGAACATTTAGCATTAAACTAGAGCTGATAAGAGTTAAGCATCCTAACAAGTAGGTAAGTGCTCCTCTGTTTAGAATCCCAAATACCAACACCATGCCTATATTTAATTTTCTACGTATCTGAAATAACAATCTAAAGGGATGTACGGATGCTAAAAGGCTGTGTTAGGCTAGACAAAAAAGCTAAGTGTTTTCTAGAAGCAAACACTACAGGTATTGGCATTTCCCCATATTTTGATTAGACATATAGAATACTTAATCATTTATAGTAACTCAAGAATCTCCTAAAATGGTGGAGGCAGTAAAATTGCCTTGTAATAAAATTCAATTCCAGTGATTGGTAGTAATATATACAACCTCAAAAAATGAGGTATTCATCAGTATTTTAAAAAATAACTACCTTACTGGTGGCACAGCTTCTTTAGCTTGTTGAAAATAAGAACCAGTTAAACTTCAGATGGGCTAAGTTCATGCTGAGGTCACTTATCCAGTGACAGTGCTCTAGGATAACATAGTCAAACCATCAGGAATCACTAAGCCTATTAATTCAAGAGAATCTGGGTAAGATAGATTTTCAAATAACCAACTCCTTAGTATCATCCAAGGCTTAAGTTGTAACTTATGCTTCTTTAAGTAAACAGTTTCTACACAAATCTGAGTGTCTGATCCTCTGTCTTTCTGTTCTACATTCACTTTCCGAGAGATGCTGTGAATTCTTACGGATTTGGCACTCACACTTCTCTTCCTAATCTTGCCAGTCCTGAAATTTCAACTTTCTGCTATTCACTTCCTCTTGAATGGTTTGTCCTTCATTATCTTAATCTCGACATGTTTTAAAATGGAAGGTAAGCTGGGATTTAGCTCAGTGGCATAAGTGCCTGCCTGGCAAGCATGAGGTCATGAGTTCAATCCCCGGTACCAAAAAAACAAAACAAAAAACAAAACAAAAAACAAAAACAAACAAAAAAATGGAAGGTAGGGGAGGCAGCAATGGTTCATTCTGACTCTTATTTCCAACAAGAATACTGCAGTTATTTCTAGGTACTCCTTTTCCTTTGCCCTCATATCCAAATAAGTCAATTATTCTAAATATGTGATAACTCCTCTTTTGATTCCAAAATCGTTCTAGTCTAAACCCTTTCAATACTGAACCCAGACCACTATAATAGCTCACTCAGTGCATCACTCCAGCCCTCTTTCCATTAAAATCCTTGTGCAGTCTCAGCTAGAATAATTTTTTTTCATTAGTCATGCCCTAGCTTTAAAATTTCTAGTGGATTTCTACAGTTAGAGCAACTGTTTTCAGACTTTTCCCTATTTCATTACACCTGAAGATATGCTGGCCTCTCATACTTGCTAGTAATTCTGAACTAGCCTGAAGGGGAAGAAGGCAGTTAAGTGTGTGTGTGTGTGTGTGTGTGTGCACGCGCGCACTGAGCTCTGGCAGAGAGTATTATGATGTCCAAAAGAGAATTAGAAGGACATGTATAGTTCTGGAAAGGTTCTTAACACTGTGACATGTATCCTTAAAGTATAGTACCCACAGTCTGGTATTCAAAGTTCGTCACAGTTGGGCTCAATAGTGTATCTTCTATCTTCCCAACTTCCCACACTCTTTTCACTTACAGCATCGACCACAGCCTCACTGCTCTCTGAATAATACTCTTTACTTCACTGTCTGTGTTTTTGGTATTATCATTATTCTTGTCTGAATGATTTCTATTCTTCCACAAATCTGAATCTTATCCATCCTTCAAGAGAATAATCATCTCTCTCTCTCTCTGGTTCTCTAATGCCTCCCTTCTCTGAACACCCCAATCCAGATCAATTCTGACATACCTGTAACACAGTCTAAAAGGTGGGAGTGGGATGGGTAGGAATTTTTATCATCTTTCCCACTAGGATGTAAATTTCTCGAAGAGACAAGTTATAGCTTTCACTTCGTTAGATTTCCCTAAATAACACTTCAGTGTATTACACAACTCTTGGACTTAATAAGTATCTGCAATACGGTATGTGGTGGCACATGCCTATCATTCCAGCACTTGGGAGGCTGAGGCAAGAGGAACACCCTGAATATGAGGTTAGCTGTGTTACATAGTGAGTTCAAGGCTAGCCTGAACAACTACATAGTGAGACCTTGTCTCAAAAAGAAAAAAGAAAAAAGAAAAAAAAGTACCTGTAATGAGTTACAAATAAAACTTACAATTCCTTAGTGCATCCAAGGCCCACCGTTCTTCTGAGACAGGCAAGTGTGGATCTGGGATTGTGATCTGATAGTTTTCTCCACTCTCCTTTAATGTCCCATCCGCATGCGGCTCCTCTGCAAACTGTCTCTCAGCCACAAAGAGATTGACGGCCTCTGATTTTTCAGAAGTACTCAGTGAATGAGTCTGAGGTTTTGAAGATATTAAGGGAGAGTCTAATCCCAAATCTCTGTCTATTCAGTGGAATGGAAAAGGCAGAGTATATCTTAACAAAACTTTAAACTTTTCACATGAGCATTTAGGAAATACCTTGAAAATAATAACCACTTAAGCCATGGTGATCTTAAGTAAAACATGTAACACTAAGGGTAGTGTTATACTAGTACAGAGAAGGCTCCAAAATGGTTTCTTAAATTGTATACCTGATGCTAGAATCTGCATAAACCAAAAAGTTTCAAAGTTTCTTTGCATTTTAGTAGACCAAAAAAACTTATCTTTGACATTTACCTGGACTCTGTAGATTAGTGACTGAAATGCCATGATGTTCCACTTTTAATTTTGGAGATTCTTCATCATTGTCTCCTCTGTAGAAGAAAAAGATCTTTGAGCTTCAGGACATGTCCAAACATTTTTACAACCAAATAGAAGAATGATCAATTTCTTTTCTGACAAAAAACACAAAATTCTATTACACAACAGTCCTGTGATGACACAAAGGAACACTCACTCGCAAGGTGGTGACTGTAAGGGAATAACTGGCTTTGTGGACTGCTCCTTCACTGATGTCGCCATTCGACAGATTAGGTCCTGCCAGCTTCAGGAAGGTTGAAAGGAATCCAAATTATAAAACAAAGAAAACAAGAAATACCCTTTAATCACACTCAGGAAAAAGAAAACCCACAAAACAAAAACCAATACTGCCAGATTGGCAACATAAGACTAAGCAGAGATTGTAAAATGATAAAGAAAAATGTAATAACATTACAGATACATTGCTCATTTTAAAAATTCACTTAAAACTTTTGAGAATTTCTTCTGTAGAAAATTTCTTCTTCAATCTAAAAAGGCAAAAGTCCTTAGGGGACTATCTGTTAAAGGACAGAGAAGAAGGTACTTGGTGACTATATTGTTTTTGGTTTTCAGAGTCTTATAAAATAAAGTCTGTGTAATATTACACATGGAATAATAAAAATATTAATGACAGCAAGGTAAGTAATACATACACAGTCTTTTCAGAAACTGTCTGTGCCACCAGTTCATAAATTTGGGCCCCATTATCCGACATGGAGATGACAAATAAAGCTTTGTTATCTGAAGAAAAAAAATACAAAATTTATCTTACCACTCTGATCTACAGAGGCCATGAGTGCTATTTCTAGAGTACTGGTAGTATTCTACATCTTAATTCAGATAAAGATTGCATATGTTTACTTCCTAAAAATTCATCAAGCTGTATATTCAAATGCTGTATCACTTACTGCACGTTACAGTACATGTAGTATTTGTCAATAAAACAAAGATTATAAAAAGTAATACTACTTCACAGTAGATCAGAAACAACAATTCAAAGTCCAAGACACTTGTGGATTGATAACTATGGCCAACTTGTAATACCAGCTGAACTGAATCAGCGTGGTGCCGAGTGTGGATGGCCCACCTGAGGATTGTTGCCAACATAAAAGGAGAACTGAAGAAAAAGTGTTGTTTGGTGCTGTTGGTTCTTCTATTGCCATTGGCTCTCCTGGAGAAGCTTGTAAAGTTTCTTCCAGATATGAACTTGGCTGTTCTCACCATCAGAGGAGCTTAGGACCTTGTCGTTGCTGAGAATGGCTGTGGTTCACTTTGAGAGAGCTCTGGTCTTACACTGAGCATCGCTTCCTGGCTCCAGAAGGGAAGATGGTGTACTGCTCAATCTCCAGGAGCAGCTTGTCACGCTGGCTTCCTGATATGAACTTGGCTGTTCTTATCCTTGAAGGAGCTTGGGACCTCACTGTCACTGAGGATGGCTATGGTACTTTTCAGGGGAACTCTGGTTCTTACTTTGAGCATTGCTTCCTGTTTCCAGTGCAGAACCCTCAGCCCACTGGCACAGGATCCTTCATCCCGCGGGCACAGACTTTCTAACTTCTATGCTGACCTTGGGGTCTTCCCAGCGCATATTCATCAAAGAGATTTGCATGAGTTACTGTCGTGGGCTCTCGGTCTCCAGTTGGACTTGTGGGAGGTATTGTCATTGGCTCTAGGTCTTCAGCTGAACTCATGCAGGATATTGCCATGGGATCTAGGCCCTCAGCTGGATTCTCTAGGTTTTTAATGTGTGGACAGATTTCCTGCACTTTTCATGTTTGAATCTTTGGGTGACTATTATAAAATAATATGTAAATTATGTGTCCTGTATTACATTGTCTTGTTCTCCTTGCAATCCCTGACTACAACAACACTGAACTGGGTGTTATTACTCCTTTGTATCTATCTGAACTGCACTTCTGCTAAACTGTTAGTCAATAATATTCAATAATTAGTGGAGAAAAGAGGTCACAAATTTATTTTGCCATTATGAAACTAACAAGGTTTAAAAGATATTATATTGTAATACAGTTAAGGTATAACTTGCCAATTTGAGCTAATCTTGAAAAAGCCAAACATTGCTTCAGTTTTCATTTTTTTCCCCCACCAAATCAAAAAACACACTTCTCTAATCAAAGACTTCATGTAGGAATTACTTCACAATTCTCTATCTTCACTGGTATTTGTAAGTGATTTGAACATGTAATAGGCCCCAAAATAACTGCAAAACTTTCAAATGCAGAAAATGACTCAGAAGCCAGACATGGTAGTGCATGCTTGTAATCCCAGCACTCAGGAGGCTGAGGCAGGAGGATCATTGCAAGTTGGAGGCCAGCCTGGGCCACAAAGTGAGCTTAAGACCAGCCTAAACTGCACAGCAAGACCCAGTCTCAAAAAAGACAAACAAACAAACAAACAAACAAAAGACTCAAGAGAACTAAAGCATCATAAATACTGTGAAGGTATAAATTCTTAATCTATTTTTTTAATGTTTTATTTGCTCTTGCTTTTTGTTTTAAAGAGGCAGGTCTCACTATATAGTATAGGTTGCCTGGAACTTGCTATGTAGCCTCCTGTCCCAGCCTCTCAAGTGCTGGGATTATAGGCCTATGCCATCACACCTGGCTTAACTCAGCTTTAATAAACTTCACATAATTTGCCTAAGTACAAAAAAGTAACAAAACTCCATACCAGCTGTGCTACATAAGCAACACTGAATATTTTATGGAGCTTTATGGTGAATCTGAAGGTTAGCATCCTCCAGTAAACATACTTGCCTGTTGCCACTTGTCGAACCAACACTGTATTCAACTTAATGACAGGACTGAATGTGTGCTTGCTATCAGCTGTAGATGCCAGAATCTTACTATGGCACCTTAATACCAGTTTATCATCTTGCTTTTGTAACAATACCAGAATGTCTTCCAGCAATAATGTATATAGATCTAGAAATAAAAATACAGAAAAGGTGGGAAGTACATAAATTGAAATGTATTTTTTTTAACAATTTGACAGACAAATTTTACTTCTCTAAATCTAATAATTTAAAAACTGATTTAATTCATTTTTATTGTCAGTTTGTGAGCAATAAGAATTAAAAACAATGGTCCCTCACCAAAGATAGTTGAGAGTTACTGGCTTAAAGAAAACTTACTACAAAGACTCATAGAAACAGGACTGATTCATGACAAAGTTTTCTGCTACATTCCTAAATATTTAACACTTTAGATAATACAAAATAACACAAGCAGTTTTTCTATAGTTATCTAAATAACACAAAGTAGCACTGCTAACTATTGTACTGCAAATTGTGAATGGGTCTCTCTTTTTCCCTTTGGCAAAAAGGAACTTTCCTATTGTTTCCCTTTCTCCACTCTCCCCAAAATCTAACAGACGAACCAGGCTTACCAATAGTTTTGTCTCTATTCACCTTCCAAACCAATGGTCCTTCATGAATCATCTTCCTTTTTGTTAAATCCAAATTCTGCCAAAGAGTATTGCACTGAGTGAGATGATTTCCAAGCACTCAGTAAGATGATTTTCCATAAAATTTGATCTCTTTTCAAAACATTCTTAATATAAAATACCACTTATATTCAACTGTTATTGCAATCTGTTTTGAAAGTGGAATAAAGTAGCCTGCAAAAAATCTTTTTTAAAAGAAAAAGCATCTTGCAGAAAAACATTCAGCAGTACCATCTTCCAAATCTCACTCAAAATAGATGATAACAGCTTATGAAAATGAAGTTACAAACACTCAGCCACTACATTGCCAACCCATGCCTTAGGATGAGGAAGACGCATGATGCGGCTTTGTCTATAAGAGGCTTCTGCATCCTACAGTTCTAATTTTAAAGGAAGTTGTAAAGAACAGCATTCAACATGAAAAGTCCAATGCTTACTCTTCATGCCAATAAATTATTAGTAAGAAAATCTTTTTCTTTGTAGCATAAGTAGCACTAGGAAAATCTCAGTCATTGGAAGTTAACAGGATACGTTCATTAAAACATCCCCCCTACCCCGCCCCGATCTGGGGACTGAACTCAGCACCCTGACCTTGAGCTATATCTCCAACACATTTTTATTGTTTGAGACAAAGTCTGGCTAAGTCATTAAGTTGCCCAAGCCAGACTCAAAATTTTGATCTTGCTCTTACAGTGCCAATGATACAGGCATGCACCACCATGGCCGGCTGTTTTTTAGCATGCTTTTTGATAAATGTTATACAGGAGATAGAAATTTATTTTAAAAAGGCACCAAATAAATATGCCAAAACAACTACCTAGAAAAATGGTGTAAGAAACTTAAAATACTAAAAGTTTATGATACAAAAGCCCAAGTATAAGAAGTGGAATTAGTAAATATTTTACTATCATTCTTATAATAGTTTCAACTTTTCATGATCCTCAAGAGCTTCAGGGGGAAAAAATTACTTATTTTATTAGTGATATGGAAAGTGCTGGCAGTAAACAGCAACAGGACACAGTAAAATTAAATTTACTAATGACTAGTGTTTCTTAGTTTCCTGACAGTTGCTGTCATGTAAAGTTAGCTTCTCACAAAATATTCTTCTAACAAGACAAAAGTGACCATCAAACAGATCAGACATACAAAGTCAGAATAAAATCATAAATATAGACAATATATGATGAACTCCTCCAGACGATGGATATTCCCACTGAGATGTCAATAATCTGTAGAGTCGTTAGTACATTTTATTTTTTAAAATTATGATTACAGCATCTCTCACCCTGAGCTCTTCAACATTTGGGTACTCTGACAACTTCAGATTGGAGGTATCAAGGCGACGCTGATAATCTTCTAAGCGCTGAAAAGTAGACAAGATGGAGTCATGGTTACTGCTTTGCTCATGAAAATCTCTGTTTCTGAATCAATGGACATTTTAAAATCTGCATTTTACTGAGTTTGCTGAGATACTCAGCATGACTAATAATTCACACTTTGTTAAATATCTCCCCCTTGGTTATGGTGATATTACACTTTAGTTTTCTTCTTTTTTGTCTGTCCCTTCTCAAACCTCTTTTCAAACTCTGGCTCTTACCTAGCTTATATTTATTTTCTAAATATGTAAATCACTCACAGAGTACAACATTCAGGAGGTAATACAAAGCATACAATAAAAAGTCTCCTTCCAATTTTCCTCAATTTTCTCTAAAGGAACCGCTAAGATCCGTTTCTTGAGTAGCCTCTGAGAAAAATCCTATGCAAACAGAATGTATTCATACTCAAGTACACTGATCTCTGTGTGTGCCGAAAAGTACTGAAAAGGACACATGAATCCTTTCCTAAGAATTTGGGGTAGCACTATGGGCTCCTATGGTACTCCTACACCCATTCCTCATCCAAATGGTAGATTAATAAATTCACATACATATTCCTGTGTGTGTGTGACTTAGAGACTGTTCCACATTAGGACAGAGAGATGTCTTTTTTTTTAGTAACTATGTAGTACATAACTGTGAATGAACTATAATTTAACTACATCTTAGTGATAGACAAATCAGTTAATTCCAACCTTCTCCAATAACAAACTCTGTACTAAGATGGCCTTGTATACTTGCATAGATATAACTGTAAAATAAATTTCTAGAACTGTTGAAGGGTAGTGTATTCTTCCCAAATACCATAAACAATTCTAGATACACAGAAAAGTTTGAATGTGTGTAATGAATACCTATCAGATATATCTACCACACACACATTGGTATATTTAATTATGTATCTATCCATCTATTCATCCTTCTACCTACCCAAGCATATTTTTTGTATACATTTTCAAAATACATTACAGACCTAAGTACACTTTAACCTTAAACACTGCAGCATGTATATCATTAACAACAGTTCAATATCTGTTTATAGTTTTTTAAAGGTTAAAATTATGACTGGCCAAGGATATAGCTCAGTGGCACAGAAACTGCCTGGCAAGTGCAAGGTCCTGAGTTTGATTCCTGGTACCAAAAAAAAAAAAGTCAAAATTACATACTGTGAAATGTACATTTTTAGTCTTTCAAAAATTTGGACATACACATACATCTTAATAACTCAAACTCCTATTAAGATATGAAAAATTACCAGAACACACCAGAGTGTGTTCTTGTATGTTCTTGCACTTCTTCCCAGTTAATCTCTACTCCCACATCTCCAGAGGCAACCATTTTTCTAATTTTTTCTGCCACAGATTAGTTTAGCCTCTTAGAAGTTCATATAAATAGAATTATATGTATGATTTTATGCCTGGTTTCTTTCACTCAGCGTATGAGTGACAGTCATTTCTTTTAATCACAAGTAACACTCCATTTTATGATACCACAGTTGGTTTATCCACTTTTCTGCTGATGAACTGTTGGGCTGTTTCCAGTTTTTGACTGTTTTGAATAAAGCTGCCATAAACACTCTTGTGTAAGTCTGTTTGTGGACATAAATCTCCATTTCTCGAGTAAAATCACTATAAACAGATTTGCTGGGTCAAAAAATAGAAGTAGTGGCAGGTACATTTTCATATAAACATTGCCGAATTTCCCTCTTGGGTTTTATCATTTTATACTCCAAACAATACATTTGAAAGTAACTATTTTTCTACAGTCTCCCTAAGAGAGTCATCATCATGCTGAGTTCCTAAGAAAGTACACACACTGTCCATGGGTTCAATATACCACTGTATGTTCATATAGTCACAATCTTTCTTTTTGTGGTTGTTGTTTTTGTTGTTTCGTTTTTGTCTTTGATTTTTTGAGACAGGGTCTCCCTATGTAGTTCAGGCTGGTAAGGAATTCATTATGTAGTTCAGGCTGGTCTTGAACTCACAAGTGATCCTCTTGCCTCAGCCTTCCAAGTGCTGGGATTACAGGCATGGGCTACCATGTCCAGTCACAATATTAAACCTCCATCTTCAGAAGAATTCTATTGAGGGTGGACCCACATAGCTAACTGCTTACTTCACATCTCCACCTGAAATCCCAAGTCAAACTCATCATCTTCCCCACAAGTCTGAAAGTCTCTTGTCCATCCACATATGCAAGCCAAAAAGCTGGGGATGTATTCTTGATACCACTTCTTCTCAAATCCTTCTCTGAGTCGAACACCAAGTCCTGTCAATTTTACCTCCTGAATACTTCTCAAGGTTTTGCCATTTTCTATACTAGTTGTACTGCTAACAGATTCATGACTAGGTTCTCCCATTCACTATCTTCACCCTTCAAACCACTCTCCAAAGAACAGTGTAAGTGATACAATGAAACTGTGAACACCTTCAATGTCTATAATGAATTGTTACTGCTCTTAGAATAAAACTCCGTCTTTAACACGGTGAAAAGGGCCTTGTATAATTTGGATCTAATCTATCTTACCTCTTTTTATGACACTGACACTTTATAAGCACATTCTATACTCATTTATGTTTCAGTTACTCACAGGCTGTGCTTCTTTTGTATGAGAGAACTTCTGTACACAGTGGATCGTCTACCTCTGTATTAACCAGTTTCACACAGTTTAGGTTCATTTCTACCCATCCTTCAGAGCATGCTTCAAATGTCGATTCTTGAAGGAAGCTTTTCTGATGACCACTACTTAACATCCCCAAACTCAGGTAGGCCACCCAATTAGATACTAACAGTATCTTGGAATTCTCCTTGATAGCAGTTATCACAGCTGATAGAAAACACCTGTACTATAATCTGTCAAATGCCTTTCTATCCTGCTAGAAAACAAGCTCAACATGGACAGTCAGTGTGCTCATTTTCTCAACCACTCTATATCGTGTCACTCTTAATAGAACAACATGTGTTCTACAAGTATCTGTTAAATGCACACAGGAATGAAAGAGCAAACAAGCACCTAGAGATACTCAAAATAGTCAAATACAACTCTGATACTCTATCACAAATTTATTTAGACTTGCATACTACATGAATAGCTAACAAATGCCCTGCCCATCAATCATGTAATGATCACTTTAATTATTATTTCAGGTTCCAGATATTACTAACTTAATATTCTCAACACTGTCCTGTACCTTCTTGGCTTCCCTTTTTACCTGCTTGTTTTCTGCCTCCTTGACAGCCTGATTGACATAGTTTAATATCTGACGACAGTGATCTGCAGCTTTCTTCACCTTCTCCCTTTCTGTTGGCCATTCTAAATAAGGGGAAAAAGCCCAAAATGTGAACTAAGAAAATTAAGAAAAACGCACATACGAAATTTCATTTTATTTCAACAGCTGTAAGTACATGCTAAGACCTTAAATATTTTCCTACCAGTTAACACCTATGGCAGAGTCTCAACTCAGGAAGTCTTTGGACAGGTAAGATTTTGATGACTTGGGTTTCCCCCAAAATAAGAACTAACTAAAGATAAAAAACGCCAGCTCCAAATCAGCCTATCCTTGCCTTACTTGCCATTACAGACTAACTACTGTGCAACAGAATAGCGAGGCATAATTTTCTGCATGACACAGTAGTACTTTAAAATAAAAATTCTCATTTTGAAAAGAAACTATAGTATAGAATCCTAAATCCAGCAATGTGTTACAGAAAGTAGAGGGGTCACAGTGTTACACATTCCAGGAAGCAAGTCTTATTCCCTATGTAAGCTATATGAGTGGGTCACTTTTTTGTTCCTGGAATTTCACAGTACAGAGCTTACATGATTATGTCCAGTGAACCCATTGAACAATATTTTCTGAGAAACACAATTCCAATATTCCAAAATAAGTTTCTCTGAAATTGATGTTGTATTTTAAAAAAGAAAATAGATTATTACATTTGTATCATTAAGATGAAGTTCACCAGATTATGTTGAGGCTTTATCATTTCTATAATCTAAAGAAATCAGAACCAGAATATCCCAAATTATAACCCAGTGTATAAAATAATGCAGCTATACTGAACAGATAAACTAAAAAATAAAAATTAACATGCATAAATGTAAAACTATTTTGCCAGATGCTATAATTTTAAATTGCCCAGTTATGATGTAAATTCTGAGGTACTAGAAACAGCAATTTGGTTGCACGATATGATTAATAAGAACTAAGTACAAGAACCTAAAGCTCAACTGAGAAACTCAGATTCATCTCATGTTTCAAAACAGGAGAGCTGGAGTTATAAATGCATTTGTTTGCTTAATAAAAAAAATGTATATATATAATACATATAAAAAATACAAAATATGTCTTAAACCCAATATTAACCTTCTTCAAAGAAAAAAATATGCCAGAGCAAGCTTTTCCTACATAAGTTTAGATAATAATTATTTTAGACTTTTTAGGCTAAATGGTCTCTGTTGTAACTATTCAACTCTGCCATTTCAATGTGAAAAGTAGTAAAAGACAGGATGTAAATAGATGAACACGGTTGTATTCTAATAAAACTTTATTTTCAAAAACAGGCAGTGCCTGATTTGGCCCATGATCCAGTTTGCCAAACTGTGTTAGTGCTACCAATGGAGTATATTAAATCAGACTGAAAGAGACTAGATTTTATCTTGTTAGAAAATTTTGCCACACTATTTGGAAATCCAATTCTAGGCACCAACATGCTGGGATAGACTGGTTAGCAGGCCATGCTTTTGTTTGATGTTTGTTTCTAGCTTTTTTATTTCAGTGAGAATGATATACCTGTGTATTTTGCAATATTATCCAAAAGAAGTGGGTACTTGGTAAGCCTCTGCATTTGAGTGGGAATGATATCCTTCAGCTGAAGACGACGACACAATGGATTACTCTCAGCATCCTGAAATTAAAGTGCAGTAAGTGAACCTGTAGTCCTTATTAAGGCAATAACTATCTAACATGTACCATGTATTCAATTTTTTAAAATACTTAGACATATCTTTCCACACAATATGTCTGCTTTCCTTTTTTAATCACATGCTAGAAGAAGGCAGCCTTTAATACTAAACCAATGATTTCTGCTGTCTGTTTAATCAAGGATAGAGCATCCACAAAGAATTCTAAGAATTGTTTTTTTGTGTGTTAAAACAGCTTTATCTTCATCTATTCAGCAAATCTAGGCATATTTTCATGACTGGCATTCCTACCGAAAGTTAACTGATTCGTTGTATGTCATTCCAAGTAGACACGATGGCTCGCCAATCTAGATATACTAGCTCATCTATGTCAGAGGTTCCCAAACTTTTCAGTCACATTCGAGGTTTTAAATATTTAGGCTTTGCAGACCAGGCTCACAACTACTCAACTCTGCTGCTTAGCACAAAAATAGCCACAGACAATCCATAAATGAATGACTATGGCTCTGTTTACTAAAAACAAGAACAACAACAACAAAACCACTCTAAAATGGCCTTCTAGATTCCCACCTTCTGGTGTGCACCTCCCATATAATCCCATTCCACTAAGTGTGGATGAAATCTGCAAGTATGAGAGAATGATAAGAAATCCTTCTTATATTATTAGTTCATCATCGGTTGACTTTGAGTGAATCAAAAAGCAGACTCTCCTGGGTAGGCCTGACTTTTTTTTTTTTTGGGGGGGGGGCACCAGGGATCGAACTCACAGGCTCACACCTGCCAGACAGGTGCTTAAGCTGCTGAGCCAAACTCCCGGCCCTGGTTTTTTTGAGGCAGGGTCGCACTATGTAGCTCAGGCAGGCCTTGCGCTCACGCTATAGCCCAAGCCGGCCTCGAACTCACAACGCTCCGCCTACCTCAGCCTCCCGAGTGCTGGGATTAAAGGCAGGCACCACCACGCCCGGCTTAGGCCTGACTTTCAGAGTAGCCTTTAAAAGAAACAATCTGGGCCAGGGGGATGCATTCCTGCTAGCCTGAAATAAAGCAAATGTCTACCTGTAAATCACCTAAGTGGGCACAAAGAAAAGGGCATTCCCTAGGAGTCAAGACTGGTTCCTTGACAACTAGCAGGAAGCTAGGGACCTGAGTTATGTATTTACAAGGAAATTAATTCTTGTAATAACTAGGGATTTAAGAGGCCCCAAGTCTCAGCTGAGAATAGCAACTATAGCTGACACTTTGATTTCAACCTGGCAAAACCATGAAGAAAGGATCTAGCTAAACTGTGGTAATACTCCTCAATCACAAAAGCTTGCAATGATAAATTTACATTAAGTGGCCACATTATAGTAATTTGTTACACAAGATAGAAAACAAATACACTTTGTTGCAATAAAATTTTTATTTAAAAAAACAAGCAACACATTGGATGTGGCCTATGGATCACATTCATAGACTTTTACCAGTATCAATATATACTCCTACTCCAACGAGTATGACCGATGTTATAACCTTCCCTGGGCCTGATACACACCTATTCTCATACTTTAACAATACCTTTTGAATAGTGTAAATGCCACATTTCCTGATAAAACTCTCACGGTAACACAGATTTCTATGTCAAGGATTTTAATAAAGATAAATTTTTTTTATTATTCATCATTCAAAAATTACCTTTATGCCTTCCAGTAATTTAAAAGATAACATATGGCTTTTTACAATAACACAAGTATAATCCTTGTAAAAGACATTCTACATCAAAATTCCCCAAGTTCATTCTATAATTGATAAAAACTCTCGTTATTTTCTTCCTTACATGATTCACTCAACTTACTTGCACAAAAGTCTGGAATCGAGAATCCTTTTTCTGACGAGACTTGATCATTTCCAGGGCAAAAGGCTGGTTACTGCAAAATGTAGCAGCAGCATGTTTCAACTTCTCCTCTCCTGGTCCACTGAACTGTGCCAAGAATGCAAAGAAAACAATACAGAAGGAGAGACTGAACTTAAATAGAAGGCTTAGCAAAATTTTTGACAACCACAATCCTTTCAACATTCCAGGAAGTACTCTTAAGTGACAAAAAATATAGAGCAGTGTACTCATGTAGAGTAACAATGGCTCTCCATTAAAAAGGTCTCACCCGACATATCCAGACCTTCTCTCATTAAGTACCAACATATCCTTCCTGGTAACTTATCATATCTTACTATCTTGTAGCCTACACCACTTCTAAATTAAGATAGAAAGGTTGGAGAAAATGAGACACAAAATGCCCCAAGAATGGTATTAAAATTTGTCTCCACAGACTCTGACATCTTTACAAAAATTACTCTCCTACTGCTTTAGAAAGCAAATCCTTGGGATATCGGCTTTTTTTTCCTATTCACTGTGCAATATGCTATGACTAGGAACAGGGTAAAAATACAATCAGACTACTGCTACCTCACCTGTAAAGAGGCTGGAGCTGGAGACAGGGAGATCCATGAGCTTGTGAAACCGTTTAGCTAAAAATTATACCTTTTGATAACATTTTAAATTTTTAAATTCAAGTTTGCATATGCCACGATTTTAAAATTTATGATGGAACACCTAACAGGTGCTCCAGTTATATGGTGTGCTTTTTAAGTCAAATAAACCATTTTTAATACCACTTTTATATTTTTAAACAATTGCTTTAAAATTTACCAATAGATTTTCCACTTAAAGGCATATTCCCAAAAATTTATAAATGAGGATATTTTGTAAAAAGTCCTTTGTAGTATATTTGTAGATAAATTTGTTTTTCAAGTAGGTTGCATATGAAGTGTACTTTAACAGATCAAATGTGTAATCTTCTTCTATTAAAAAATGACAGTAGGGCTGGGGATATAGCTCAATGGTACAGTACTGGCCTAGCATGTGCAAGCCCCTGGGTTCCATCCTAACACTGTGTAAGTAATAAGTGAATAAATAAGAAACTTGACACGTTGAGAGACGAGGCTTGCAGCATTTTTGATATATTAGTCAAAGTACTATACAAATACAAACAGCAGCTGGGTTAACAAAAGAAAAGAACACTGCCCACCTCAAGTATTTGTACAATAGTTTTACAAGCACTTTAAGTATATGTAAGGTGATCCTAATGGACTAACCAAAAAAAAAAAAAATTCTCCATAACTATTTTTTTAAAAATAGCAGGAGGGGGTGGGGATGTAACTTAGTTTGATAGCATGTGCAAAGCATGTGCAAGGCCCTGGTTTTGATCCCCAGCACCACAGAAGAGAAAAAAAACATACTAAAAATAGCAGGAATAAATCTAAAAGACTATTTATGATTTTTTGCTTCTAGGATTTCTGGCCAATGCTTTCCTATGAATTAACCCTTGATAAGTAACAGCTAACAAACCAGATTAGTTAGTTCATTCTGTGTTTTCTCAACTTTTCTTAAGTATACCATGTAAGTCAAGAATACACTTCTATTTACATGTTCTGAAGAAAATCTTTTGTCTCACTCTATTCACAGGTTTCTTTGCTTTATTTGGCCCAGTAGATTTATGCAGTTTAATGGACTATAACAAGAGAGTCAACAGCACTTTTGTATCTTATTACTGATGTATCTCACTTGAAATTTGCCCACTGTTTTATTGGAGAGGCAAATGAACCTGCTTAAGAATCAAGGTGTGCTATCTTAAATCCATATACCTTATAACATTTTAATTCAAGTAGGACCTGCAAACTGATGTCTTATTATAAAAGGAAATCATGGACAAAACTTTCAATGTCCTACTTCAAGTTGAGCAGCATACTGTCAAGTCAGCACAATTCAGTTATAGTTTTCACTGCTACACTGCGATTAAGAAACAAGACAAGCCACATTACTAAGAGTAGCCATACAGTAAGCTGAATTTTTCAAAGAAGTTAAACCTTCTTAATAACAATAATGTGAAAGTGGGCTTAGGATAGAAAATGCTTTGGAAAATGTAATAAATGAAAGTAAGACTGGATTATGATTTCTTGCTCCTGTTCTGAGTCAAGTGGTTAAAAAAGATACATACTATTAGATTAGGTGATTCTAGACTATGATCTCACCAGTAAGATAAAGAAACCAGTAAAATGAAGAATGTATTAGTTAACTTTCTAGACTTTAATCTTTCAAAAAAGTTGTAACTATAGAATTACCAAAGTCTTGTGGTATTTCCTGAAGTAGTGTATATAAAACAAAGTGAATTTCTGTAGCCATATCTAAACCATTCTTGCTTGGCCTGTGTTAAAATTCTGAGAACTAAACCATACACTTCAACATTATTAATTACTATTAACTGTACAGTACTTTTTAACTTTCAAAAAAATTTTGCTTTGTTTTGTTTTTTTGTACCAGGAATCTAATTCAGGACCTTGCACTTGTCAGGCATGTGCTGTACCACTGAGCTAAATTCTAGGCAAAGAAAATTTAAATTGCTTTCTGTATGTTCTAGTTTCGGGTTCTCTGCTATATAGTCACATAACAACTTGTATTCTCTCCTTTTTGTTATACTCATCATGTTCTGAATAACCAAGAGAATGTTTTCCCATTAACTACAAGCTCTCAAGGGCAGAAGCCATGTCTCTTTGATTGCCACTATGTTCCAGCACTTTGTGCAGCATTTTCCTATATACTGACCAAGTTAGAAAGACAGACAGAATTTGACAAACAAGTACTACAGCCTCCAGACTCCTATCGTTTTCTACTATTACGGTGGAAGTTCTGGATCTATAATTGTGTATTATACAGTTAAGATTTAAACAATAGAAGATGGTTAAAATTCTATATTATTTTATCAAGATCCATTTTACTGTTCTTTAAAACATAAAGACTAGTGTGTTTATTTCAATGACATACAGCACTCCGTTTCAGCACTGATTAGAACATATTAACAAAAACTACATACTTCTACCCTTTTCGGCTTTACAATAACTTTGCAAAATAGAATTTGTAGATTTGAAAAGACTTGGTACTTAACACTGGATCTGACCAATAAGTGTCTATAAAACTATTAAAAAGATACAGAAAATTTCCTTACCCAGCTCAGCAAATCTTCCCCAATATGATCTATAACAGATGTCTCATTCCTCTTTCGTATAGCCTTCATTTGCTCATTCAACCCAACTAAATAAATAAATAAATACACACACATTTTTGGTTGAATTATTGGTAGTACTAAGTACCTAAAATCTCAAAGCAGGAATTTTCAAGCCAGGCATGGTAGTGAATGTCTATAATATCAGATACTAATGAGGCTGAGGAAGGATGATCGTAAGTTCAGGGTCAGCATGGGCAACTCAAGACTGTTTCAAAATTTAAAAAATCAAAAGAGCCAGGGTTTGTAGCTCAGTGCTCCCTAGGTTTAATTCCTAGTACTTGAAACACACAAACACAGAAATTTCAGAGAAGCATCAGTACTTCCAACATCCTTAAATGTAAATCTGAATACAATGCTTATACATCTAGATATTGTAAGCCTGACCTAAACAACTGGTACTAAAGCATCAAACAACATTTTTCGAAACTAGCACATTACAAACAGTGTAGTTTCATCAAATATACATTTAACCTCAAAATTCCAACTATAACCATGCTCAGAAAGAATTTAAGTAGAAACAGTGCAGATGGTTCTGTTCACTGTTCCTCTAAATATATGTATATGCACAGTAATGGATACAATCAGCCTGAACTTTTCAGTGCATGCTAGTAAAACCTAAGGTTACCCACAGAGTTGTAAAAGGCATTCATTGATTTGGTTGGTTTTTGTTGAGCTGATATGTGGTGGTAATACCTTTGATAGAGACTCAAAATTTAGGGTCATAGAGAAATAGTGACCTACAAAGTGAGGAACACCCCTGTTATCTACAAAGTCCAAGATGATTCACTGAGGGAAAGTTGCAGGTAGAATAGCTGTATATTTATAAATTGTGTGCAATGCAAGACAATATAACAATTCCTCAAAATTATCCCACCATGGGTTAGTAATTGTTATAATAGTAATATTTCGTATTACTATTTGTGAAATACATTTAAGCATATATTATTATATGGGATATATATTTTTAAAGCATATATATTGTACTTGATAGGAAATTTTCAAGGGTAATTTTGACTGTTCATATTATTTAACTTGAGCACTGACTTCAGACCTAAAGGCTTGTGTTTATACTGAACACACACACACAACTGACCATTGGGGTAAAGGATCTAATTAAAGATTCAGTCATTTCTTTATTTACCTGATGTGTTCACATATAATTTCAGGCATGCTAACATGTATGTAAATAATATATAATTTACAAAATTACATACTCTCAATCTTTTCTCTATTGGAAATGTATGGGTAAAGATCAGAGCTAATTCATCTTACCATGAAGTTGAAGAATATCTTCCAAGTTTGAAAAAATCTTCCGTAATTCTGAAGGTGACAGAATTCCTTCTCTGGACACTCGCTGATAGAACACTTGGTCAAGAACCTTCAGTGTTCGGACATGAGCTCTTTCAGTGTAGAACAATTCTAAGTTTAAAGAAAAAAAGGTATGAAATCTTCTTACTTAGAATAATTCCAAAGGATCAAACAATCTTTAGTTGGAATTAAGAAGCAAATGAGCTGTACAATAAATTATTCATATAGAAAGAATGACTTATCTCTGAAGTCACTTTGATTCCCTGAAATACTCCTATACAGTGGTTCTGTATACTCCTATACAGCCTCTTCTTCATGCAAAAAAAAATGATTTAGACTGGTTTGCGATCTATAATGCTATGGATCTTAAGTATCTTGAAGGTAAAATACTTTCTCTTTTTAAATTATCAGTAAGAACCATAGAATTGCTTACTTTTTTGAATTGAAAGATTCAAGAATTTTCTAGTTTAATTCTCTTTGTTGAAAAAAAAAAGGTTGAGAGAAACTGAAGCAAACTCTAAGGCTGGGGAATCTACTTTATTCTGATACAACTCAATATACATGAAAAATAACAGATTGATTAAACTCACCATTAATGACTTCCTGTCTTTTGATCTCACAAGGTTTCAATCCCAGTAACACTTCCCGGCTAACAAGCTGCTGCCAGTTGGGTGGATCTGTTTCTAGGTCATTTTCAAATTGCTCATCCTCACTCTGACTTTCTCCAAAAGCTATGCTGTCAAACCTAATGAAGAAAAGTGATAAAATCCATTTGAGAACTTCAAGTGGACAACAGGAAACTGCACAGCTCTTGATGCTATAATCCAGTCAGTTTTGTAAATCTGATTCGGCACACACATACCCCTTTCCTACAAAATGTTTTACATATGCTATATACACTTCAATATGTCTTTGACTTATGTTCGTTAAAATTTTTCTTTTATACTATTTAACACATTTATGTACAAGGTTTAAGACTGGAAGAAAAGCTGTTTCTTAGAATGCAAGAATCCTTTATTAACTGCAATCCTTTGTTGAAAGCTACTTAAGATTTACTTACTTTCGGAAGGGCTTTGGTGTCCCAAGTTCTGTCAGCCTTAAAATAATGAAGAATAGAGTCAAAAGGAAACCAAAATGGAGATCAAAAAATTTATACCAAAGTATTCAAAACTGAGTTAAATGCCAATGGCTGAATAAACAATTCTCCCAGATACAGGAATTATTTAATATGAAATAAATAGAAAATTTCAGTACCTCTCTAGTATTTACTACCAACAAGTGCTACTTCTTTCAAAACATTACAAAAGGAAAAATATCACAAAGTACAGAAATACTCAATTTAAAAAAACTTTAAACCCCCTACAACCCACTAAGATCTTACTGAATTACCTTTCCACTTCACACTCCTCCTCCTGAACTTGGTCTAATGGAGGAGGAGGGAAATCAAAGATAGTATTGGGTGTACGAGGTGTGCCATCCAAGGAGTCTCCAGATGCCAGTGCTTCTCCAACTTGTTTTAATCCTAAAAAGGTAAAAGACATTGACATAGTGAATTAGATAAAGACAATAATTATAGAAAAATTAGTCCCAAGAAAACCTACATCACAGTGACATTTTTATTTAAATATTTTCAGGCTAGCTAGAACCAAAATTTTAATACCTAAAACTTTTAAATGAACTAAAAAAATAAATGGGAAAATAATTTAAAAAAAATTTTTTTTTCCTTGTGGCACCAGGGATGAACTCACCACCTCATGCCTGTCAGGCAAACTCCAAACTCCCGGCTCTAGTTTTTTTTTTTTTTTTGGTGGCACCAGGGATTGAACTTACGACCTTGTGCCTGCCAGACAGGCACTTAAGCCACTGAGTCAGACTCCTGGCCCTAGTTTTTTGAGGCAGGGTCGTACTATGTAGTTCGGGCCGGCCTTGTGCTCACATTGTAGCCCAAGCTGCCCTCAAACTCACAACACTCTTCCTACCTCAGCCACCTGAGTGCTGGGATTAAAGGTGTGCACCACCACGCCTGGCTTTTAAAGTACTTCTTAAAAATCAATTGAAGACATAGCAAAAACTCAGTTCAGAAAAGTATATGATTAGGAGCAACATCATCCCTCATTATCCTCTTTTACTTCCAGTATCAGCCTTGTTATAGTTTATATCGAATGTCCCCCCAAAGCCTCATGGGCTCAAAGGTAGGGCTTTTGGGAGGTGGCTGGATCACGGAGGTGTAATGCCCATCAGTGAATTAATAAGCCCACTGATGAGTTTATAGATGACTTGCTGTTAGAAAGTGGGATCTGGTTCGAAAGGTGGGTTACTAGAGGGCATGGCCTGAAGGGTTTATCTATCTCCACTCTCTCAGCTTCCCAGGTGCTGTGCCATGAGCTGCTTTTCATCTGCCATGCCCCTCTGCCATGGCATCCTTCCAGCCAAATATAGACTGAAACCGCTACAACTATGAGCCAAAATAAACTTCTACTCCTTTAGTTTGTTGGTGTTGGGTACTATGCCCCAGCAACAATCAAAATAACTAAGACAAACTCTTTTTCACGTTTTCAATTTTAGTTATTATGATGATCCAACTCCAATAACAACCTGGTTTTTTTTTTTTCTTTATCTTTAGGTAATATCTATTTCTTACCCTTCTGATGATTTTGCTCATTTATACTTCCAAAACTCAATTTCCTATACAGTCCTAACGGGACCACTGTCACACATGCAGCCCATTTTTAATCAAACTAGTGTTATGTGGCACATTAAGTGTATAATGAATGAAATGTATGATCAATGAAAGAAAAAGGGATTCATCCATACAATGTCCTTGGAAACATTAAGTACACTAAAAAAGTTTGATGTTTAATAGTTATATTATTAAGTACACTTAATAGTTATACTATTATACCAGCTGGGTTATTAGTTATTACCTAAACTGAAGCCTGCCTATATTTATGTTCCATCAAGGAGTTTGTATCTCAACTCTTTTCTGTTTGATTAGGGACTTAGTATCCATATCCTTTCCTCTAATTGTATTTCTTTCAGCTTGGATTTCTTTCAACTACGTTCTTATTTATATCAAGATGAGTTCTGACATTTATATTCTGATCTGAAGCCAAAGAAAAATATTCTGTACTTTACCTAATAGAATGATTCTGAAAGTCCAAAAGTCAATAAAGCATGCTGACATTATTATAACATGGTTTTTTAAAATTTTTTTTTACTTTTTGGTCTTTTTGAGACAGGGTCTCACTATGCAGTTCAGGATGGCCTTGAGCTCACTTTGTAGCCCAAGCTGGTCTTGAACTTGCAACAATCCTTCTGCTTTGGCCTCCTGAGTGCTGGGATTACAGGTATGTACCACCACACCCGGCTTATAACATGCATATTATCACAGACAATTTAGAACATATGTATACATAGCATCTTTGTCAGGTTAAAAGATGCTAGTTGAGATTATGTTTTCTTTCTTTATTGGTCCAATTGTGCAACCTCTGACCACTTGTAACAGAGTATTTATTATACTACAATCTCATACTCCTTGAACTGCCACGTTACTTTGCTTCCAGTTTAAAACATGACTTAGTTTCTTTAAAAACTCCATTTTTTTACCATATCTAAACACTTTTCTTTCATTGCTGCCCATGTAACCTAATTTTATCAAGTCTCATATTTTTTCATCTGCTACCTCATACTGTCAACTGCTTAAAGTCCCCCTTTTTCTCATCTTTGATATGCTTGTGATTCAACATGGAACAGTGGTTCCCCACACCTGTGATACCAACATTATCCTAACACTGTCCTTTTGCTATTCTCCTCCCATAACATTTTCTTCCTTTTCTCATTTTGTTGTAGTGTATGGCCTCAAATAACATACAAGGAAAGGGTGCATTTCAGCTAAAGTTAGGATTCTTGGATACTGGAAATATCTTTCTTTTTTCTCCCTATTTAATGGGTAGTTTAGGCAGTTGTACAACTCTTAAAGTCAAAATTATTTTCACAAAGCTGAAGGCAGTGCTCTTTTGTGTTCTAACCTCAACTGCTTAGATGAAAAATGTGATGCAGTATAATTCCTATCTTTTTTCTCTTAAAAGCTTTTCATGCACTTATGTTCCTAGGAACATTACAGTTATGGGCCCTTTCTTTCGCATTCATTATACATTTCATTCATTATGCAAGTATGTGCCATTTAACAACATTTTGATAAAAATGGACCACATGTATGATGGTGGTTCCATTAAGACTGTATTGCCTACTGATGTCCTAGGTATCTTTTTTTTTTTTATTTTTTTTTTTTTGCGGCACCGGGGATCGAACTCACAGTCTCACGCCTGCCAGACAGGTGCTTAAGCCACTGAGCCAAACTCCCAGCCCAGTCCTAGGTATCTTGATATGTATAAGCATACTGCATACACACAGTTTGCCCCAACATTCACTGCCAACTGGACACTTCTCAGAACATGTACCCATTGCGAAGTAACACGTGACTCCGACTGATTTTTAGTGAGTCCTTTCTGTGTGAAAATGTGTATTCTTTTTACCTCTGAGAAATGTTTTCCTACTACCTCTCCTCCATGTTGGCTTCTGCAAAAAAGACAAGACATTGGACCTCTATAGTGCCTTTCTATTTATTTCTTCAAATTTTACACAAATGTCTATGTTTTGATATTTCTTATACACATTCTGAAAATTTTAGGGACTTTTTTAAATCTCCCTTTAAACAACAGTGATTATGGTAATTTGAAAATATGTCCACAATATTTTGACACTCCTCCCTTCAGGAGTAGATCCTAATTTCTATCTCGTGGAGTGGAGGCAAGAGTTAGCAATTTGTTTCTAACTTGCAGAAGTGACAGTGCATACCTACCGGATCTAAAACACAAAATACAGTGGTACTTTCTTCTTGCCCTGTCTCTTGGATAACTCTAGAAAAATTCAGTTTAACAAGTCAAGGTGTAATCAACCATATGGCAAAAAGCTAAGACATTAAGAGCTGAGACCTTTTTGAGAGACCACAAGCCCACCCAGCTAAGCTTCACTCACCAAAAAGCGAGGTAATGTTTTTGTGCATGTTAAGTAGTTCGCAACTGTTGTACAACAATTAATAACTAATAAAATATTTGTTGCATTGTACCTAGTGGTTGTACTTTTAAAATGTTGTCTCTGAGTGCTCCTTTATCATAGGATCTTATTCTTGCTTTACAGATATAATAACTTCTTTAATGTCCCCAAATATTATCTAATTAGAGGTAGTCTTTTAAAGTTCTTGTCAACTACCAAAATCATAGTTTTCTTCTAACGGAAATTTTTACAGTTTATTTCATGTTCTCTATGTCTGTATTTAATATATATGACATTATGTATATATCTTAGGTATTGACTCTAATAAGCAAATGTTTCTTTGCAAAGATGAGTAAAGATCATACTTAAGAATCAAAGACTGGGGAGCTGATTGGGCTCTCTTTTGCCGCTATATGGAAATAGTTCTGTCCAACTGAGGGCTCTTTACATAGTGCGAGTCCCTGGCATGCCTGCCAGGCTCAGGTTCCTAACTTTCAGACCCTAAGGGAATCAATTCCATGAAGGATTTAACTCTCCTGAAACAATTCATTCCATTTCTATTAAAAAGAAAGAAAGAAAGAAAGAAAAACTCATTGGTTTTCTTCTAGTCTATAAATGATAAAATATTCTATAAAGCAGAACTGCTTACATTTTATGCAGGGGTCAGAAAATGCTGACATAGCTGTTTAGATTATAGATATTTAACTCATTCATCATTCTTAGCTCTATTTCATACTTTTGCACATGCCAGCACTGAGCTCAAAGTCTCTCCATGGTTCCTATGGGCAGAATGGCTTGCACCTTAGCCTTCTTAAACAAATTAGCCTCTGACTTGCTTCATGTTTTTTATCCATTTATCCATTCTTGTCCACTTTCAATTTCCCAAATATTGGTCGAGATCTCTCATTTGAAATAACACATTACTCTTCCTCTACTGATTTTCTCTTTATGGTTTTTAGTCCCTATCTACTATGTGTTTATTTCCATGAATCAAGGGGGCCATGAACTATCAATGCTATAATCTATCAGATTTGCATATCTCAGAAAATCCTCAGGCAGCACTCCAAATGTCACCCCTACTAGTTTGCCTCAAATAGAAATCTACTTATTCCATTGCCAGTCTTCTGAAAAAGAAATTGATACTTCTGTCTTAAACTGTGTATGGGTGGAGATGCAAGGCGTAGCCTTGTTCCTCTATCCAACTTTTAGACCAGTGTCTTGTCCTTATCTTATAAAATTACTTGTTCCATTAAACCTCTCATTCTTTGGATATTATCACATGTTCTCCCTCCTTACAACAGTTATCTAGTAACCTCCTTTAAGAGGCATCAATGACACTCCCACAGCCTCATCCTTGATTGTGTCATCACCAGAAACTGAACTGCTTCAGGAATCATGAGCATGGAGTGACATTCCTTTCTTCAAATAAAACCACTTATATGCCTAGCTAGCTTGTCAAAGAAGCCAACTGTAACAAGTATGAAAAAATATAGTAATAAGCTCCTTTAGTAATTATCTAGAACAATTACTTCTTTTCTACCTTTAATTTTCAAATCTCCTTGCCTCCCTCACTCAGCTAATAACCTTGCCTTTTACATATACTCTGCATCTCAACTTCTCTCCTCAAAACTTTTCTCTGTTGTTTATGGTCTCACTCCCACATACTCAACCTCTTTTCTCTGCAGGCATCTCATTAACATTTTTAAAAAATCTCCAGTGTCTCAGATTTTTAGTCTTTAGATCCCAACATCTGCCTCTAACCAGTGACCATTTTCCTCAATTTTTCTATTACCTTTCTTTTCTGAACTTAGCACAATCTGAATTTTTTGTGTGACTCTCTCCCTTATATGACTAAGGGCTAAAAGGCAAACATCTGTGTGTAATTATTATTATTCATTCATTCATTCATTCATTCATTCATTTATTTATTTATTTATTTATTTTGTGGCACTGGGGATCGAACTCACAACCTCGCACCTGCCAGGCAGGCACTTAAGCTACTGAGCCAAACTCCCAGCCCTATATTTTTGAGACAGGGTTGCACTATGTAGCTCAGGCTGGCCTTATGCTCACATAGTAGCCCAAGCCAGCTTCAAACTCAGAACACTCCAGCTACCTCAGCCTCCCGAGTGCTGGGATTAAAGGCATGCGCCACCATGCCCAGCTTGTGTATAATTATTACATGCCAACATTTGGTACAAAGCTACTGTCTGACAGAGAATTCAGTAAGTATTTTTTAGATGGATAAGAACTATAAATTATCATACATCATTGATTTACCATAGGTTATAGAATATTGAAACATTAAAATCAAACTAAACTAAAATTCAGCCTGACTTAGAATACTCCGCCTATCATTTTAAAATCCTGATACTTAGTTAACCTGACCTTTAGTACTAGCTCACCTGTATCATTCTCTTTCCCTCCTTCCTGGGAAAGAGTGACTCCTGCAGCCACAGAAGACATGGAATTGGTAGGCAGGTATCCAGCATCTGTTCCTTCATTTGCTATCCCACTCTGACGCAACTTAGCAGAGTCCTGAGGTTCAGGACTCACAGAGGAGGGTGTGGGTAAGTGCTTAGGGTGACGTGCCTTCTGTAGTTCCATGGCCCTGCCAACTGAACAGAAAGCAATGATAAGTAATCTATGTTGCAAGACAGCTCAATAAAAAAGACATGAAGTAAAATTATTCTAAAAATATTTGTGAAAAATATAAAACTATTACACAGCACAAAGAATACACAGAGAAAATGAAAGAGGGTAGGGAGACAGAGAGAAAGAGAAAAAGAGGGAAAGGGGAGGAGGGAGAGACAAGTTAAAAGAGAAAGAGAGAACAGTGGAAGAAGGAAAGGAGGAGATGAAAGAGGGATAAACAGAAAAGAAGGGAGAAGGTAGAAAATGAGGTTGAGAAGGATGAGGCAGAAGGTAAAGGATCATGAGAAAAGGAAGTGAGAAAAGCAACAGCAGGTAGGGGGAGAGGAAATGCTGAGATACAGATATCCATGGAGTTGTACCATTTGTAAGAATAACCTTTATCACTGTGAGCAGTTTAGCACGCCCCCATGCCACCTTTCCCCCAACACTTACAACTCTGTCATCACAATACAACTCATCCTGTTCATTATCATGTTTACACAGGTCAGTATGAGAAGCTGCAGACACTGGTAACCATCCTTCACAGCAAGGTACATCCTCAAACAGTTCTACATCCTGAGTCTAACCTTGTCTTCCCAAATTTTTAAAGTTCTCTCTGCATTGTTTGGAAGTCAGAGTCAACATTTGTAAGATCCTCCATCTCCCCAACCACCTTTCCAAAAATTTCTTCCACCTTTCTCAGTATTTCTCAACCAGGGGCACTAATGACACCTGAATAAGAACTCAGATCATGCAGGACACCCAGTATCACTGTTCTACAACTTGTCTTCCACCACCATCATGTCAGTATTTTCAAATGTCATACTGTCTAAAATGAGAAATACTACCTGACCTAGTTACCTCCTCCATAGTGCCGCTATCTGTTTTTCCTACAGCCCTTTCTAGTGAGCTGACCTTTCTCCAATGGCTTTGGGAGAGGAGGGAGACCAGAAAATAAAAGCACAAAGTGAGCATGGTGGTACATGTCTATAATTCCAGCACTCTGGGAAGCTGATCCAGGAGGTTCACAAGTTTGAGTTCAGCCTGAGTAACTTAGTGAGACCCTATCTTAAAACAAAAAATGGGCTGGGGAAGTAGCTCAGTGAAAAACCCCTTGGTTCAATTCCCAGTACATGACAAGACAAAAGAAAAGGCACAAAGGGAGGTGGAGAAATAAGACTGTGGAGAGAGTGAGTGATATATGTACAAGGGAACAGAATGAAATACGGTGCAAGGATCCACATATAATTTTTTAAAATCAAACAAACACAAGTGGAATGTAAACAAAATCAGGAGAGATAAGTAAATGAGATTATGAATATCTGATAGAATGCTGCCATTAAAGATGATGTTCATGACAATTATATAGAAACTAAAAGGTACTTAGTTCAGAAACAGCACTGAAGAGAAGCACAGCACACTGGAAATTCAGTGACATCATCTCAAAAACACCTTCCTCCACCAGCTCATTCCAGTCAAATGAACTTCTGATATAAAGACAGAACATGGTCTTTATATCAGAATGGTGGGAATGCACCATTTCAACCTTCTACATACTTGCACTATTGTCATGACGACTTGGTCTCCTTGGGGGTCCCAGGATGCTAGGGAATCCTCTTCGCTTCCCCTTTTCTTCGCCTTCTTTATCTTTCTTCATGCTTTGCTAGAGTTGGGACATTATCAAAAAGATAAACCTAACACACAGTATAGTTCTTTTGCTACTTTCAAATGAAAATTAATGCTTATGGAGGGTTTAAAAAAAATGGTTAAATGTAAATAAAAGTGTACACACACATACCCACAACTGAGCACTCATCAGATTGGCATACAGCTTTGCAGACATCAAAAACTCAAAATGTCTATGTAAACCCTTTAAAGATACTAATTTTGGAAAATAAAAGCCGTTTCACCAGGAGCTTCTTAACCATGCAAATTTACATGTTTACCAAGAGATTGTTCTAAACAATTGATTCATCCATTCGACAATTTCACAATGTATTATTATGCCTAGTGATAATGTGCTGACTTAGTAAATATTAAGGGAAACAACTGCAATCAAGTGTAAAAAAGTACCAAGTCCTGAACACTGTATTATTATTCCAGTCTTACTTTGATTTTTGGAAGGAATCCAATTCGACCCCGCTTGTGCTCCAAATTTCGAGGTTCTTTCACTTTTACTCCCAAATGCTTCATATACATGAGAATAACATACTGCATTGTGGAACTGAAGGAGAAAGATTCAGTAAAATAAGACATCTGAGAAGAAAAAGTCAGAATAAAGACATCAAAAGATTTCTAAAGGCACAATGTTGAAATTCTTTTTTTCTTTTTTGAGACAGGGTTTCACTATACAGTTCAGGTTGGCCTCGAACTCTCAGCGATTCCTCCTGCCTCAGCCTCCCAAATACAAAGATTACAAGCATGCACCACCATGCTCAGCTAACAATCTTGAAATTCTTAAAATTAAGCAAAAACGAAGTAAAAACCATCTTCACTGCACACATAAAAAGTTTCTACTTGTATAGTATTAGACTATTAGTCAATAAAATATAGGCCACCAGAGGGAGACCACACTCCACATTTCTAAACTAAAAGAAATAAACTGTAATTTAGGACTGATAGAAAAGTCAGTTGTTTTTGTTTTGTTTTGTTTTGTTTTTTTGATTCTAGGAAAAAATTAAAGTTTTATTACCTCTTTTCTTCTTCTACAGCCTGAGCAGTCATCCTAAAAATATTTTTAAAAGAAATATATAAATTTAATGAAAGAGTTGTTACCAAACTCAGAGACGTAAAACAACAGAACTGAATCAAATGCTTTTGGCCTCACCTAAGTCTGCCATGAAGAATAAAATACCCAAGGAATCCTAATTCCCAAAAGAACCATGCCATTTTCACATTCATGTCATTAAGTAAATATGGTTTATAGCAAGAAATATTTTTCCAAGCCTATGCATTAAAACCAATGAAAATATTCACCCAGTTTTTATTATGGATTAGACATGTTACTCATTTGCCAACATCCAGAAAAAGAAACACAAGAATTTTACCTAAAATAAAATATTGGCGGGGGGGGGGACAATTTCACAAGTATTATGACAAAATAAATAGCTCCATACATACAATCTACCTTTTTAAACTATTTTTTTACAAGTACATGTTTGAAATATATTCCTTGCATGGAGCTGGCACATATACATAACACATCTTATTACCTTTTTTAATCCTCTTTCCCTCCTCTTCTTCTTTCTCCCTCCATCTCTTGATCCCCTTCCCATCTGAGAAAGAGCTACTTCTCTACTTCTATTATCTATCTTTAACTTTGTTCTTTATTTATAATTTGATTTTCTCATACAAGAGAAATCATGTAATATTTAAGCTCATGTGACTTATCTATTTTGCTTAATTAACATGTGCAGCCTACACTTAATGTCCCAAAGTGCAGCCACTTTCCTACAAATACTTCGAGTTTATCTTCTTTTATGACAAGGCTGCAGGGGGAAAAAGGAACTCTTCTACATTGTTATTGAGAATGTTAACTAGTACAACCACTATGGCAATCAGTGTGGAGACTCTCCAAAAGACTAAAACTAGAAATTCCATTTGACCCAGCTACTCCAGGTATCCTCCCAAAAGTGTTAAAGACATAATACTACAGTGATACATGCATACCCATGCTTATAGCAGCACAATTCATAATAAGTTAAATCTTGGAAGTGGCCTATATGTCCATCAACACATGAATGGATAAAGAAAATGTGTTTTTTTTTCACACAATGGAGTACTATTCTGCTCTTCTAAATTTGTTTGGAGTATTTCAAATATAATTAGCAATTCCACATGAACTTCTATTACTTACAATACTTCTTCGATTTTGGAAATGATCTGTTCTGCACATGCCCGCTCCTTCTCCAAAGTTACCCGGTCCTTGTCTCGTTCTACATCAAGTTTAGTCAGCTCACTTTCAGCCAAGGTTAGTCCCATGCTTCGTTTCTGCCTACAGGGAATAGGAGAAATCTCCTGAGTGATCTAGAGAAAAATCATCTCCCTCTGGACAGGTTTTATCAGTCTCTATAGATATGAGTTTCTAGAAACAAGAAAAATGTCACAATTTCATACTTATGGGTCCATGTCACCTGGGATAATAGAGGGGAAGAAAATCCAAAGGTAATCACTCAAAGATACATCTCTTTTTCATAGGCACAGTACTGAGTTTGAATACTGAAAATACATGGAATGAGGACTATGAACTCTTATTTTCACTCTAACCCTTTGACTCCACATGTTCATTATGTTTTAATAATGGGGTAACACCATCTGGTTTACCGAGTGCTACGTTAAGTTTTTAATGTCTTTTTTCTGCCTAAAAAAAATTCAGAATGACCCTATCAGGTTTTTTCTACTACCAAGCTTACCGAAAATCTTCCAAGTGCCTCTGAACTTCTGGGTGGACTCTTTCTTGCATAGTTTGGATATAGTGGCGATGTAGATCCTCAGGAATAAGCTCAGGTCTTCTCTTTTCTGCACAAAGAGAAAGGACTTATTTAATCTAAAGGTATATTTCATGGAATATATAATATAGCTGGTAACACAACAATGCTACTTTGTATAAATTTAGCTTGAAGTACATCAAAGAGAAATTCTTCAGTGCAGTTCATGCATTTCATCTCAGAATTTGGATTTCAATTCTCTTTAATGAATTACTGAGTCTCCTTGTACAGAGATTCGGGTGATTGACCAATCACCAATGATAAAACCATTAGAATTGAATTGGGCTATATACTACACAGATTTAATTCTGCAGAATACTGGTGTTCCAAACTTACCTAGGTCTATAGCTATTTCATCAGGTACAGAAACTTTCAGGTGCTAAAAGAAATGCAAACAAAAGGTGAAACAGCACTGAAGACTTTTCACAATATATATAAACGCCCTTATATAAAGTAAAGGGATATAACTTGGATACCTAATCATGCAAGCATACACACATAAAAGCTTACCTACTCATTCATATTCACAGTTATGGAATGTTCTATTGTTTAAACTTAAAAATAAAACCTTTTCAAGTATTATGCTCTAAAAGAAATACCCACAGTTATTTCACTGGACAACTGAATGCTTCAGTGTTGTACTTATTTCTAATGAGTATACTGGCCTTGGCTTTCTAGAATTATTATTATAATCACATACATAGCATTTGAATAAATACAGGCAAAATCTAAACTGACCTATATATAAAATCATAATTTTTATTTCTTGGATTTGAGACCCCGCAGGCCACGATATTCTCATTGTCCTGTGCAAGTTTTTAAAACTTCAACAGTCACACTTTCAAAAGGAATTTCTCTAAATACCAAAGTTGAAATTTTTGGAGTCTTAAATCTCCACTAATCATCTCTATAGTTCTTGCTACTGAACTAAGGTGACAGTCTCAGAATTTACTTCTTCCTAGCTAAGATTTTTCATTATAATAACTGCAGAATTGGGTCCTACTGTGAGATTGTTGTGTTTCTCACTCCATCAATTTTGGGGAAATTTTTATCATTTTATATTTAGAAAAATATAACTGAATAAAATTGTATAGCTATTTAAGTCACAAGATTTCATAATTTAAACAACAGTAATAGGGCTGGGGATTTAGTTCAGCAGTACAAGTGCTTGCCTGGCAAGTGCAAGGTTGTGAGTTTGATCCCCAATACAAAAAAAAAAAAAAAAAAAACATAAAAAACCCCACAATTTTAATAAAAATCTGAACCCTTAAGTTTGAAAATAAGTCATGCTAAAACATTGTGAGATCTCTTATCCTCCTCATTTTTAGAATAGTGAGATGTACTTCAAATCTTTGAAGCTACCAAGCAACAATTCAAATCAACTTTCTGCCAAGTATTTCTAGCTAAGTGCAAAAAATACACAAAAGCTCATTTGTGTATATGGATACTTATCTGAAATAAATATGGCTAGTAGCATAAAAGAATAATTAGCAAATTAATCAGAATTCTTTTTATTCTTTAATACTGATACAGATCATGAGTAGTAAAATATAAGGTTTTTACATAGCTTGGTATTCCATTAAATATATGAAATTCAAACATAACTTTAATATACTGTCATTTCTTCATGACAGCAAATATTTTTAATAAAAATAATGTGTAATATTTTAAACAATAGCAGTATAATCAGATCATTCAACCAATATCTGAGTCACACTACCTGCCAGGAACTATTGGAGACATAGTAGCATACAAATAAAAATATTTGCCCTAATGGAAGTGACATTCAGGGTAGGAAAACAGAAAAATTAATAAATAAAATTAATAAATGAAACTTAAGTTCTTGGACCAAAAAAACAAAACAAAACACAGAACATGAAGGGGCAAGATTTCTAAGCAGGCTGATCAAGGAAGGGTTCATTAAGAAGGTAATTATATTTGGCAATGTAAAAGTGTAGTCAACTTTGTAGAAGAGTATAAAGTAATGGGAAGAGCTAGAAAAAGCTGTGGAGTCAAGTGTTTATCTATGTGTGTTTATTTTTAAGATAAAAAGAAACAATGTTTGCATGATAATGTAATGACTCAGTAGAAAAAATATTGGTAGTAAGAGAGAGAAGGAGGGTAACTGCCTGAGAAAGTTGTTTATGTAGGTACAGAAAATATACCCTGGCTAAAAAGGAAAACAGTTGGCCCTAGATAGAGGAGGAACAATTCCTCAATAGCATCAGAAAAAGGGTAGAGTACGTGGTATAATGGAGGTAGGTAATGTATCTGGTAGATGTTTTTCTTCTCTATACATTTAACTTCCCAGAGAAACAGCAAAGTTATGAGTCGAGAAAAGGTTAGAAGACGAAGTGATACATATTTTAAGAAAATGTATGAAGCACTCATCAAAAGAAACACAAAGTGAAAAGACAGGAGTTATACAGCCTGATCATCCAAGGAAGTATTAAGTGCTAAATGCTATTTACTCATAGCAAGGGTAACCATAAAACTCAATTTTAAAAATTTATTAGAATTTCCACTGGTAAGTCAGGTATGGTAGTACACACCTGTAATCCCAGCACACAGGAGGCTGAGGCAGGAGGATTGCCTCGAGTTAGTCAGAAGCCATCCTGTGCTACATAGTGAGTTCAATACTAGCCTGAACTAAATACTGAAATCCTGTCTCAAAAATTTCCACTGGTAAAAGAAAGCCCTATTACCATTTATTTCAGTGTTAGTGAGACCTTTTCTACAACTTTCTAGTTAAATTTGTGTCTCTAAACTTTAAAGTGGCCACCCAGCGCGCAGGACCCAGCTCTACCGGGTCCCGCGATTCAGCACGACCCAAGAATCAGCATGACCCTCAGGGGAATGCCCGGCCAGCCTTGCAGGACACAGAGGTACGCAGCCCAGCCCAGATCAGCCCAAGACCCCAGAGCTGCTCCTCAGGGACTGACCAACATAGCTGCAGGGCCTTGGAGAGCTTGAGCTCCCCCCACCAGAGTGCAGAGCGTGCGCGAGCTCCATACTTCAGAGGAGCAGCTTGTGCGTGCAGCATCCCAGAGCTCACAGACCCCCGCCCAGCCGGGAGCAAGGCCCAGGCACTGTAGGCCTGGGACTCGCCCAGGCTTGCCCTGGCACAGCTGTTGCTCTGAACTTGCAGACAGACCCAGGGTCCGGGCAGCGTCATGCTCCGGGGTACACTCTGCCTAACTCCCTGGGACCGGGAGGCCTTGGCCCCCACACAGTTAAGGTGGAGGCTCCACCTGCACGCCCCGGGAGGCCGCCCTCCCTTGCTGCGCGCAGGATCCAGCTCTACTGGGTCCCACGACTCAGCGCAACCCACCACTCAGCACGACCCTCAGGGGAACGTCTGGTCAGCCTCGCAGGACACAGAGCCACATAGGTGCTAGAAGAAAATGACAAAACAAAAGACCAAGAGGCAGTCTCAGTCCCCCAGCCCACTAAGAACAAACCCAAGAGACACTGAAATGGAAGACAGTGGGAGTCACACAAATGGACATCCTGAAATGATAGAAAATGCAATAAAGAAACAGCTTGATGAAGCGATAGAGAAATTCAAATCAGAAATATTCTCTCAGCTAAAAAATGAAATGAGAATCATTATTAAAGAAATGTTGTGTGTATCTAAAGAAAAGCAAGATAAAAAAATAGAAGAACTTAAGAAAATGATGGAAACCTTGAATGAACAATATAAGACACAAACAGAATGCATGAAACAGATGCAAAGGGAAATGCAGGAAATGAAAATCTCCATGGAAAGTTTGAAAAACCACTTAAATGAAGCTGAAGATAGAATCTCAGCTCTTGAAGACAGCATGGGAGATCATGGCCACGAAAGAAAAGATCTCCTAAAAATAGTAAGGAACCAAGAAACAACAATTCAACAGCTGCAAGACAATACCAAGAGAAATAACATAAGATTAATGGGCATCAATGAAAAAGCAGGGGTCAACACTAATGACCTGCTAAGACTATTCACAGAAATAATAGCAGAAAACTTTCCAAACATGGGAAGAGAATCTGAAATACAGGTAACTGAGGCATACAGAACCCCAATTAACCACAACCAAAATAAATCCTCACCCAGACATATAATAATAAGCGTATCAGAAATACAGCACAAGAACAAAATACTAAAAGCTGTGAGAGAAAAGAAACAGATCACCTATGAAGGGAAGCCTATCAGAATCACGGCAGACTTCTCAACACAAACCTTTAAGTTAAGAAGAGCTTGGAGAGAAGTATTTCAAACCCTGAAAGAAAACAACTTTCAACCCAGATTGATGTACCCTGCAAAACTACCCTTAAAAATTGATGGAGAAATAAGATACTTTCATGACAAAGAACAACTGAAGAAATTTATGGCCACCAAACCAACACTACAAAGAGTACTGAAAGACACTCTAGAAAGAGACAAAGATAACCACAATCTTAAGAACAACAATCAAAGGAAACCACTAACCAGGGCAAATAATTAAACAGAAAATGTAGAAAACCAACAACAGAAAGATATCATGACAGGGATGAGCCAGTACATATCAGTTTTATCAATCAATGTAAATGGTCTCAACTCACCAATCAAAAGAAACAGACTAGCAGAGTGTGTTAAGAAACAAAACCCAACAATATGCTGTGTACAAGAAACACATTTCACTCAAAAGGAAATTCACAGACTAAAAATCAAAGGCTGAAAAACAATACTCCATGCAACAGGAACCCAGAAAAATGCAGGGGTAGCTATTATGTTTGCAGACAATGCGAACTTCAAACCGAGAATGATCAAAAGAGATAAAGAAGGTCACTACATACTTGTTAGGGGAAAACTTCAAGAGGAAGAGATTACAATCATAAATATATATGCACTGAATATGGGAGCACCCAACTATGTAAGACAATTTTTAATAGACATGAAAAACCAAATAAACAATAATACAGTTATAACAGGGGACCTTAACACCCCATTGTCACAGAGAGATAGATCAACCAAACAAAAAATCAGCAAAGAAATAACAGAACTGAATCAAGCTTGTGAACAAATGGACCTAGTAGATGTATACCGAGTATTCCACCCATCAACATCAGAATACACATTCTTCT
>RJWM01005236.1:0-94087 GCA_004363535.1 Dasyprocta punctata | reverse complement strand
AAGATTTTTAATCCACTGAGGTAGCAGTGAAAGTGTCTTAGTCACTTTCCTGTTGTTGGGATAAAAATGCCTGATGCCTGTGATCTAAAGCAGAAGAGGTTTATTTTGGTTCTGTTTCAGAGGTCTCAATCCATGTAAAGTAGGCAAGCTCAAACACAGAAAAGGCACATGTTATGGCTTATATCTAGATGTCCCCTCACGGCCTGATGTGCTCAGAGTGGGGGATTAGCGCACTGATGAGTTTATAGCTGAATGTGCTGTTGGAAGGTGAAACCCAGTTGGAGGAGGTGAGTGAGTCGGGGTGTGGACTGGTAGCTTCTAACTCTCTCCCTTGAGCTCTCTGCTTCCTGCCTGCCATGCCATGAGCTATTCCTCCTCTACGTCCTGCTGCCCCGCCTGGGATGTCAGGTGACTATGAACTGAAACCTCTACAAACCGAGCCAAAATAAACCTTTCCTCCTTAGAGTCGCAGTGTTGTTATTGTGTATCAGTGACGGGAAAAGCAAGGCAACCTGGTGGACAGAAGTTGCTCACTTCAAGGCATGCTGGAAGCAGAGAGAAGGAAGGATGGAGCCAGGGAGAGGGGAGGTGACGCACCCTTCATACACCCCCACATCCACACTGACCACCTCTTCTGATGAGCCACCACCTAACAGCACACTCAGCAGTGAACTCATGAGCGTACCAACCCACGCATGCAGTCAGTGCCTCAGTGATCCAGCCCACTACCAAAAGCCCAGCCTCTCAGCACATGAGACACGTGAGGTCATTCTAGATCCAAACCACAACACAGAATTAAAAAAAAAAAATTGGTGATGGAAGCCTATGAACTATAACACAGTTCTCCATTCACTTATTATTTGTTGTTGTGTCTGGTCATGTGAAATAATAAGCTTTTCTCACGTATTTGGTAAGCTGAACCAACAAATATTTCTGAAATTATTTTTGATAATCCAGGGTAGCAGGTAATAGTAAATTTCTAGACATTCTGTCAAGTTCTTTAGAAATCTGATGACTAAATATAGCTTTCCGACTTAAAGATGTAGGTTACCTGGAACTTTAAAGCAAACATATAATTGACATTTTGGAAGTAGTGTAATAACAAACAAAAAATAGGCCTTTACACTGACTTAGTCTTTGAATGTGAGTCATTCGCAATAAATTATTCACTGCAGAGCTCTGCATATAATTTTTATCTGAGGTTCTGCTATTTTATATAAATGTGGTTTCTTATTCAAATATCTCTGCCTCTGTCTGTGTCTGTCTGTCTCTCTGTCTCTCTGTTTCTCTCTCATCCACATGATGTTTCCAAAATCCATTAAGCCTGACTGGGTCAACAAAATAACTAGACATATTTTTAAGTAATGTGTATTGATGTTGCTTACAAGGCTAGACATTTCCATTTAATGTACTTCTTGGTTGTAATAGGTAATAATGTCTGGAGATTTTAATTTTCGATGTCTGTGATGGTTTGTCTTTTTTGTTTGTTTTTCTCAGTAAACTCTTACATACTCCTTTTATAAGTAACTACTGCAGCAATTATATAATGAAGATTAAGGTCAAATATGAACAGAAAGTATAGCATACAATCTGCCTACATAAAACTGTTATTGTAATTTTATGATTATATGTAACATGAAAATTCAAATATATCATATTGTCATTAGCAGTGGATTTATCACAAAAATAATAAAATTATATAGAGTTTCAAACTAATGGAAAGCAAAAAAATTCGGAAAAACACATTTTAAAATAATTTTACATAAAAACTGTATCAAATCTGTTATTTCCTCCTTGAAAGCTTTTTATTTATATTTTACTTCAATATTCTGTTACACTATTATAAGTGTGCCAAATATACATTTATACTTTCATGAGAAATCACTGGATTAAATATCCTTCTAAATGCTTGAATAGTATTAGGCAAAAAATGTACTAGAAATCTACATTAACAAATGCACATGAAAGACAATTCGTTAATAACCAAATTCATTAATGCGTTATCTATCACTTAGGATGATATTTGAGCTATAAATATAAGTTTGCTTTGACACTCCCATCTTTGAATATTTTTCATTACAAATCGATCACACTGGTAGTATCAGCTAATTGGCAGGCTGAAGTAGGAGGATTGTTGAGCACTGAAGATTGAGACCATATCTCAAAAGTTATCTAACAAAAGTAAAGAAAAACAAGCACAATATTTATGACTATAGAACTTTCTTTCAATTATTCATTTGATAACTTTTAGTTTAATAAAGAGAAAATGGGTACTAGTCTAATCAGTACTGTTTTATAATATGTGAACAGATTCACCTAACAGTTCAAGTCAAATGATTCAACAAATGTAACAGTAATACAAGTGGCCTCATTCTTTGAAGTGAAATGATTCAAAGTTTTATCCCTTAATTGTAAGAACACAGATTTTCAAAATAGTTTTACAGGTATTCAATAATCTTTTTCTAGAAATTCAACTCATAAATACATCTGTTTTGAAACAGTTATTCTAGAAGAATTAATTCTTTGGAGACAAGGATAAAACCGTAAGGAAAATAAATTATTTTACAAACTATTGGAAATGATAGGCCACTATATATTAGGAATCAATCTAGAGGTAATATACATAGCTATCAGTGGACATATCTGTTTGTCACTAAAGATCACTAAAATCCCTCCTCCCCAAGGGTCTCTTTTTTGACTAAATATAATATTGTTACCCCCAGCTAAAATACTGAGTCATGATTCATTCTAGTTTTTGGTTAGACCCAATAATTAAACCCTTAGTAGGTCCTCTATGCCTTCATCCCAAATGCCAAAGCAAATCTTCAGTGAATCTATGTCTTGCCATCTTCAGCACTATCCACCTGGTTTTTCAAGTCTAGCAGCACCAGCAGACAAACTACATGACTATATTTACATCCTACACAGCTTGTCCAAATGAATATAAGACTTACCCTGAAACTGACAGGAAGAAAAGGTCTAGCAATATTTCTGTAAGCAAATCTGTGTTCATTTGAAAGGTAACTACTCTGGAAAAAATATATGATTTTATACATATGATTCTATTATATTGTTTGTCAATTGAATTCCATGGAATGCTGTGCTCCTGCTGTATAATGAGGAGCAAAAATTAGTGACTGATTTAAACAGCTCTACAAGATTTATTTCTATGTCAGAAAAATCTTGTTTGTTAATAAATGCACACAAGCCATTGCTTATATAATTCCTTCGTACAACACTTGAATATTCTCTATACTCCAGATATTGCTACAGTATTTATGCTTCTTCTATATGTTCTTAAATTCCTTTGCAAGAAAGCAAAGTGAAGATATATTTGACACTGTAAACATTAGTCAATTCTACTATTGTTGAATTCCATTAATATTATGGAGTAAAAATTGAAAGCAGCAGAAAATAAAAGAACAGAAATGAATTAAGCAAATATATTTCTATATTTCCTCCATATTTCTTATTTGAAAAGGATGCATTTGGGAAATTATTCAAGTTATGAGATATGTGAAAAGAAACTTTCAAATGTCTGTAAATTCTAAGAAAAATTCCATCTTGATGCAGTAATTGCGCCCAATATCTTAAATGAAATCCATTTATGTTAACATATTAATAAATTGACTGCAACTCTAGATAAAATTGATGATGTCACTGAGTATGTAAGAGTACACACATTTATCCAGTTAAATGTTGGAATAATTTTAAACCAATACATTTGTTTCTCCTATATAGGTATGCCACATTTTGTAAATGGCAAAAAAGTGATTATTTATGTGACTAAAACTATGGAATGTGCACTGTACACATTCAGTATATACAAAGAGGAATTATTTTAATGTGCCTTCTTAAAGGACAATTTTCCATACCTATAGATGACCTATGATTACAATAGAAAATTTTTCTAAAAATAAAAGATTTAAATTATATTAGATCAGTATTATAAAGGTGTATCAAGAATAAAGTTATTTTATTAGTACAGAATTTACAAGATATCCACAAATATCATAACATCTTCAATTAAGGATGGTATTCATTTGTAATTTTTTTAGACTTTAGCCTGAGGCTGTGGCATATGGGAATCTGTTATAGTTTCCTCCTAATCTACCAAACTGATGACTTGTCACTATTCTGCCAGAAAACAAGTGGAAACAAATGCAAGATTGCTAAAAAGTTTAAATAGGGCACCACACTGGAAAAAAACACATATACTGAGTGGGGAAAAAAATCATAATACATAAAAGCCACATTCTATGCGTGGTAAGCCAATTTATTAATTTTGGGAGAAAAAATGTAAAATTTCATTAATTTCTTATAATGACTAGGCTTTTTAAAAGTATAAATATGGAAGTTCTTGCAATTTGAAAATATAGTATGTAAGCCACGGTACTGTTTTAATTAAAATAATATTTTATTTACTCACATTTATGAAGAAAATATTACGTTGAATAAGATAACCATTCAGCACACTTACATTAGCCACTCTCAGGTCAAATCATATAAAATGTGTTTTAATTTAATAAGCAACTCTTCATTATAGAAAATAACATCTGAGATAGTCCTTGATTTTTTCTGTTCCTACTTGCTCATGAGTCTTCTCAGGTAGCTATTGATCTTAAAGGTGGGAACAGTAAACTCTGAAATACGCAGACTTCCTGCTATTCCAGTCAGCAGCAGTCACAGGTGTCCAAGAAACATGGCAGGCACACTTAACTCTTAAATCTCAATGCAAAGGAAAAGAATAACCTGATTAATAAATAGGTAGGAAGGGCTGGGAGGATGTAGCTCAGCAGTGCAGCATCTGCCTAGCAAGCATAAGGCCCTGAATTTGATTCTTTGTACTCCCCAAAAAGACCCCCCCGCAAGCCTCTAAGTAGATTTAAAGAACCCTGGACACTCATCAAAGGAGATATTCAGATGGCAATTGAGCATATGAAAAGATATTCAATGCCATGTGTCATTGGAGAATTTCAAATTTAAAAAATGAAACAACACTACATTCTTATTAGAATGGTGAAAAGCCAAAAAATGGGTAATAAATTCTGGGGAGAATGTGGAAAAATAGGAACTCTTATTCATTGTTCATGGGAATACAAAATGAGACAGCCACTTTGGAAGACAATTTGGTACTTTGGTACTTTACGTAGAACTACACGTATCCTTACCATATTGTTATGATCTGGGAATCACACTTGTTAGTATTTACGGGAATAAGTTCAGCACTCATGTGCATACAAAAACCTGCATAAACATTCTTATAGTTTCAAAAATCTGGAAGCAACCAAGATGATCTTCACTTGGCAAGTGGGTAAATAGCTTGTAGTACTTCTAGACTTTCAAATGTTTTTATGGTTTGAAACGAAAGTGTTATCAAAGTGTTATCAAGTAATGAAAATTTTAGTGAAATGTAAGTGCATATCACTTAGTCATAGAAGTCAACAGAAGACTATTTACTGTATAATTCAAACTTTACGGCCTTCTGGAAAAACAAAAAATGTGGGGACAGTGAAAATATCTGACATTTTTAGTAGATACGGGAAAAAACAATGAATAATTGGAGAGCAAGGGAATTTTGGGGCAGTGAAACTATTCTGTATACTACATCAGTGGTAGACGTGTTATTGCACGTTAATCAATATCCATAGAACACTCACAGTTATCCTTAATATGAACTGTAGACTTTGGGAACTGTAGATGTGGCAATATTGTTAAGCCACTTTTAGCATATATGCCATCGTGATAGAGTATGTTGATGTTGTGGAGGTTGTGTATGTGTGAGGAGAGGGCACAAGCTTTTTTTTTTTTTTTTTTTGGTCAGTTTTTCTGTGAACCTGATTTTACTATGCTAACTAAATTTACTGAATTAAAATTTTTAAGAGATGAGATACAAGCTTCTGCTTTTCATTTTGAGGACATTTAGAATCACAATTCAGCTTTAAATTTTTATACTGTAATAGAGTGCATGGTCAATTAGACAAGGGTGTGGTAATACATTTATAATGTGACATTTGCAGCCACTGGCATGATTAATAACCATGCATTAAACACTGGCTGAGAATCCACACTTGGAAATGGTGATAAGATTACTACTCTTTAAACAGGTTTTAAACTTGGGGATCATGAACACTTGAACATATTTTCTTAAGGAAATATTTCAAATTACAAATACCTGTACCATAATGCATGGTAAAAGATAAAGAAAAGGAATTTCCTTTCATAGCTTGTGTTTGCTATTTTGTATCTAAAAAATCATATACATGTTCATTTTCTTTTACACTGTCATATCTTTTAGGAATTTTACAGAGATGTATTCATTTATATCTACGATCCATTTTGAATTAATGTTTGTAAAGAGTGTAAGGTCTGGGTCTAGATTTTTTTTTTTTTTGATCCTGGATATCTGAAACACATAGTTTTTCCAGAACTATCTGCTGAACAGACTACCTTTATTCTGCTGTATTGCTTTTCATTTTTATCAAAGATCAGTTAGAATTATCTATGTGGGTCTATTTCTGAGCTTTCTGTTCAGTTCTACGCATCTTTTTTCCCCCTACCAATAGAAAAATGTCTTGATTACTGAAGTTTCAGTAAATCTCCAAGTCAGGCAGTGCCAGTCCTACAGCTTCATTCTTTTCCTAAAATGCTGTTATCCATTCTAGGTCTTTCATCTCATCATAGAAATATGCAAATTAGTTTGAACACTAAATGTTAGAATCAATTTGTCAATATCCATAAAGCAATTTGCTTACCTCTTCTTGAACTGTGCTGAATCTATAGGTCCACTTGGGAGAACTGATATTTTGAAAGTTTTGAGTCTTCCTTTCCATAATCAGGACTATTTCTCCATTTGTTTAGTTTTTTTACTATCTTTAGTCACAGTTTTACATTTTTTCTTTATATAGCTCTAACGTTTCTTGTTAGATTTGTATGCTATATATTTCATTTTGTAGAAGAGTAAACTACATGATAATGTTTTAATTTTAAATTTCTGTTGTTCTGTATCCATATATAAATAAGTCACTGATTTTTATACATTAGCTTTATACCTTGCAACTCTGTTACAACTGCAGAGTAGTTCCATAAAATTTCATCTGGTTCTTTCACATTTTTTTGCACGAATGATCACTTCAGCTGTGACCAAAGACAGTTTTATTTATTCTTTCCCAAACTTTGTATCTCTTTTTGTCTTTTCTTACTGTAATATATAGTACTTCTGGTTTGATCTTTAGAAGTGATTATGAAAGGAAGCATATTTACTTTGTTCCTGATATTACTGAGCAAAGCATTAAGAATCTCAGCATTATGTATAGTATTAGCTGTAATTTTATGAATATTCCTTATCAGTTGATAAGGTTAAGAAAATTCTATTAAAATTTGCTGAAGATTTTGATTATGAATGGGTGCTATATTTCATAGAATTATTTTTCTCCATATATTTATATGACCTTGTAGTTCTTCTTGATTATCTTGAAAATATGAAAAATTACATTTGCTGATTTTCAAAAGTTGAGTAAGTCTTGAATTTTTTTTTTTTTTTTTTTTTTTTTTTTTTTTTTTTTTTTTTGGCACCAGGGATTGAACTCACAACTTCGCACCTGTCAAATAGGCGCTTAAGTTACTGAGCCAAACTCCCGGCCCTGGTTTTTTGAGGCAGGGTCACACTGTGTAGCTCAGGCTGGCTTTGCGCTCGCATTGTAGCTCAAGCTGGCCTCGAACTCACAACGCTCCGCCTACCTCAGCCTCCCAAGTGCTGGGATTAAAGGCGTGAGCAACCACGCCTGGCAAAATTCTTCGGCACCGGGGATTGAACTCACAACCTCACACCTGCCAGACAGGCACTTAAGCCACTGAGCCAAACTCCCAGACCTTTGAATATTAATAATAATGTCACTTTTTTTTTTTTTTTTTGTTACCAGAAATCCAACTCTGAACCTTGTGCTTGCCTGGCAGGTACTGTACCACTAGTTATACCCAGCCAATAAATACCATTTTCTTACAGTATAATATTGTTTGTTCATTGCAGGATTCGATTTATTTAGATTTTATTGAGTTTTGCATGTATATTCATAAGATACATTAGTCTTTCTTAGCTTTTGATAATTTGTTTAATTGCTGCTAGGTCAATGCTAGGTCCCGGAGTAGGTTAGGGCATATTCCTTCTGCTGCCATCATGTCAGAGATTATTGCAAACTGGTATAATTTATTTCTAAAATATTTGGTATAATGCACTAGTTCTCTGTTTTGGAAGTTAATTATCAATTTTATTTTTAATATGAGTTTACTTAGATTTTGTCCTTCTTATTTGTAGGGTTCAGAAGATCATGTATTTCTAGGAATTGCTAGGCCTGCAGATGTAACTTACTGGTAGAACACTACCTTGAATGTGCCTGGCTCTGGGTTCAAACCCTTGAACTGCAATGAAAAAAAAAAAACAAACTATGATCTAGGAATTGGTTCATTTTATGTAGGTTAGCAAACGTATGCAATGGTTTTTCACGATATCCTTTTATTATCCCTTTAATTTCCATGATATCTATAGGGGTCTATCTACTTTCATTGTGGACATTAGTTATTTGTATCTTCTTTTTTCTTAGGTACTGTGGCTAGAATCTTATCAATCTTAATGATATTTTCAAATGTTTTCTATTGATTTCTTGTTTTCAGTTTCATTGACTATTTTTTTTGTTTTCTTATACTTAATTAGATAAATGTACTCTTCTTTTGTTTCTTAATGCCCAAGTTCATACATTTTTCAAAAATTTACATTTCTTTTTCAAAATCTGTATCTCACTGTCACCTAAGTTTCCTGTGAAGCTTTTCAAGTAGAGGGTGAGAGAGAAGGCCATGGTTATCTCGGATGACGTTGGCAGCCTTTCTTGCAACTACATAAGAATGCTCACTTTGGTCCCCACACACTCATCCTCTACTAACTCCCTCAACTCACTCCCCAGTCCCCAAATAACAAAAGTAATCCCTGAAAACTGTTTCTATAGAGCTCATTATCTAATAGAAAAACAGAATAATATAAGTGAGAATATTATTTGGATAAAAGGCAACATGAAGGCAAGTTACTAAAAACAGTATATTAAAGATTTAAATGTTTTTTTCAAAAAGTTTATCAATACAGTTTATTGAATGGGATCCAAGTCTCAACACTTTGACCAGAAAGATTCTACTTTATCAAATAAATCTTTCAGGAACAGATGGTTTAGGGGGCAGGATCGTGTACTCCTTGGAAATTGTGGAAGCAATAACAGAATAGATTTATTCAAACCTGAGATGTTTAATTCTAGTCTGCATAGTTAGTGGAATCGTTCTGGGAGGAAGTGTAATGTCACAATATGACCATGAACTGAATTAATTTTTAATGAATGAGTAGAAATGAAGGAAAGTACTGGCGTCTTTTGACTCTTGTTTTTCTATTTGAATTTACTACAAAGGTTATTATTTAATGTTTCCAGAAGCTTTTCTCCACTCTGTCATCAGACAATACAGTGGTATGTAACTTGTAGAAGGCTAAACACTATGTAACTATGAGCTTTGTTACCAAATGTTTAGCGGAATCTGCAGTTAGACAAAATAGGTAGCTCTGTACCTTGACTGTGCTTTATACAAATATGTATCATCTTGTTTCGGTGGACATATAGTTATTAAACAGAGTTGGAAAAGTAATAGATTTGATAGGAATAAAGTACTAAGCATTATAAGCAGATCTATAGTAACTTAGTGAGTTGTATATCCTTAGACAATAATGATGTACTAAGCTTTGATCAGACTAGTCAAACTAAATTATATCTAGGTTAGATTGTACTGGCCAGTCTGAAAACAAAGTCATGGTCAAGATAGAGGGACTGGCTTTGTCTTCAACTAACTGGGAACCTAGAATACCTCTTATATTGTTAAACTTAACGATTCTCCTCCATAATAGTACCTGGTGTATGTACAAAGGACAATTTTGCAGGAAGGTACAGAAAATACATTTGGAGTTCTTTCTGACTTGCTCTATAATGAAAATATAAATGGCTGAGTGTGGTGGGGCACTCAGGAGGTTGAAACAGGAGGATTGCCATGAGTTGAGGCCAGTCTGGGGCCACAGAGGGAGACCCTGCCTCAAAACAATAACAACAACAAAAATATAAATGGTGTGCTGAATGTAAATGATCAGAAAAAATGTGATTCTTTTACTTTAATAAGGAACAGCCCAAAAGCCAAACGGGTAGTCTGAGAAGTTAAACAAACCTGTCATTGGGTCTAGGTTGCCAGAACTCTGTGAACTTCAAAGAAAGACTTTGGTAGGCTCTTGGGAAATAATATTATAGCCCTTGATACTCTGCCTGATAAAATTGTTTTGGTATATTTAAGTCCTTGGCCACACTGTAGTGTGGTGAACATCAGTCTTTTTATGCCCAAGGCCTTTGGTTACAGCACACAGGTCTGATCAAACCACATGAATTATGGTGAACATCTGTGTTCCTCTGAGAAGGGCCTGAAATTTGTGTGGCTCAAGACAGTCAAAAAGCATGCTGGTGAATGCCTAGGTAGGTATCAATCATAGGTGAACTTCAAGTTGACAGCACTTTGCGTTGCTGTCTCATGTACTTGCTGGGGAAGTTATGTGTGCCCACCTGTGGTAACACAAGGAAGAGACACTTTGAAGGCTATCGCTGGCTTCCTGTAGACATGGCATCTTGTGCCATTTCCCCTTCCTGATTCTGACCTCTATCATTTCCATATAGTAAACAGTCACTACAAATGTGGCTGCTTTACTTATCATGGGAGTCTTTCTGGTGAATTATCAGTCCTGACAGTGGTTTGAAGGGTCTATCATATTCAAACTAGGTTCAAAGGTTGTTACAAGAACTAAATAAAATGGTTCCTGAAAACTATTTAAAATAGTGATATGGACTCAGTAATTGCTATTGTTTTCTTACTATGTCTATTCCATCGAGTATAAATACAATCATAATAATATTCATTTATCTGTGAATTATGTGTTCTTAGCAACACATAGAAAGGTCTCATTGGTAGACTTTTATCTATTTGACTCACCATATAATGTATAACACTCTCATTTAATTACTCAGTTAATATTTCTTCAATAAATAAATTAGTAGGCATAGATATGAATAAGATTTAGTGTAACTGCAATAAATTATCTTGGAAAATAGTTTTAAAAACAATCATAATAGCTTTCTTAAAGTATCAGAATAAAAGTAAAGGTGCAAAGGCTTTCTTTAAAATTACAATGCTCCTAAATTTAGATCTAATAACAATAACCCAAATATTATTAAAATGCAAATTTTGGCTCAAATAATGGCTATTTTCTTACTACCATCTGCTCAAAATAAAAAAAGTAATCTCAGGGATAAGTTACTTACCAGCTTCAGTCATTATGTTTATCTGTTTGCTGGCATAGTTTAAAAGTAATTCTCTGCATTTCAAATTAATGACTTTTTAGTTTTCTTGTAAATCTCAATGCCATTTCCAAAGGCCCAACATTTATAACTTTCCCTAAATTATTTGTAATCATCTATAAAATTTAACAAAATTTTTTTTCAATTTCAAAAACTCCACTATACCAAAATAAATGGAGCCCAAAAGAATCTCAATACACTACTGTAAAGTACAAGATTAGTGTGCCTAACCACTGACAATTTGGAATACTACCTACAATCATCTTTTTTATTTTTTATTTTTATTTTTCCTTCATTGTATTTGGTGCCACCTGGTGGCAGCAGTCCACTTATAAATGTGACTTTTCTGGGTCCTGGTTTGTTGGTTTCCAAAAAAAAAAAAAAGAAAAAAGAAAAAAGGATGAAGCAATTCCAGGAATCCTTATTAGTACCCAGGTGCTACATTGGTCCAGTCCAGCATACAGAGCTAGGAGAAAACTGGGGTCTTCAGAACCTTATCTCATGGCACTACGATAATTAAAAGCTAAATCAAACCAGTTTGGGGCAGTACATGAGTTTTGGTACAATCCCAACTCTCACTACAAATGAAGTCTTCACATTACTTGAATTTCTCTAACCTCAATTTACCTGGAGAATAGTAATAATAGTGATTCCTTACGCGTTTGTGATGATTAAGCAATGCATGTAAGTTATTAGAAATGTTTCTGATAATAAATGAAAAAAAACAAGCAAAAAATTAACAGTAGAATATGTTGTGGGCAACAATACACACAGCTGCTGTTATAAATCCTAAGAGCATTAATGTTTAATATATGTATGTTGCATAAAGTAACACAGCATATCAAAAGAAAAACAGAACACAACAGATAAGTGACACAAAATTAAAAATATCCTAAGCAAAGAAAAACAAAACAAATACAAATTTGGGTTTGTGGAATATATATTTTATACTATATGTGTATACAAACATATACGTATGTTGCACTTTTGAGAATTGGGTTTGTGTGAGAAAAAAATCAATCTTTCCAAATACATTTTCCAAAGCGAAATGTCTTCCAGAGGGAAAAACGCTGATTAACTAAAAACCTTGAGCATAGTAAAGAAGGGATGTAGTCAGACTAGCTGCACTCTTGATAATAACAGAGCTTTTAATCTCCTTTCTCGCTTCCTGTATCCCCTTGGAGTCTCTTCTCTTTCAGTAAACTGCCTTTGAAGTACTTCAATCATGCTCCTACAGGTAATCACTGACCTCTATTTTGTCTGTCACCACTAAAAGCAATGCATTTATCTTTATTTTAACTGGGGTATAAGCTTCTTCAAGGGAACCAATGAGTTGATTTCTTAGTTGTATATCCTGACATCATTAATTGAATACCATGCATCAAGGACAGAAATACAAGATTATATGAACATTTCCTTTTGCTTCAGTATTACTACTTAGTAAAGATGATGAAGGAATATGCTAATTGGACACTTCATTATTTTAAGCACAAGGACTGAGTAAGTAATTGGGACTTCCCTGTCTTATCTATTAACAAAAGCAGTTTAATCTCCTCACAGGAGCTGCCAATTTTTTTCTATGAGACAAACTTCAGCTATTCTCAATGATATTTTTGGACAGATTAAATGTCAACCTGTTTTCTTCACCAATAAAGGATATATTTCAGATTAGTGTTGATGTTGGCAACACTTAGAAAGCAACGTAAAGTTCTGGGTAATGTGACAGCTGTTTTTTTTTTTAATAGGTCTTTGAATCTTAGTAGATGCCAATCATTACCTAGAATTTTTCTTTCTTTTCAACACAGAAGTCTTTAGGTTCTTATGTACATGTGTCAAATGTAATACTGGGATACAAAATAATGCAAAGTCTGGACTTTTTAAATAAATGTGAGCAAAGAAAAATGTATGAACTTGAGAGGACCCTTAAATAGAATTTCCTGCTGATCTAAATATACCCCAATTCCCAGAAAAGCATACAGTTCTATGCAAATTGTGGTATTTTATGCCAGTAATTTGCTAAACTGGTATTTACACAAAGTTTTAAGCACAACTGCTCATGAAAATTTACAAACTGGTGAATCAGCAAACATTGTTTCTATGTTTCATGTATATTTTTGAGGCTCATGTCCCAGTTTTCTATTTTACAAAAATAATATTCTTTTTAATTTGCACATAAAGTTGTCATTAATTCCATGAAATGATTCTGAAGTCATATCTTAGAATTTTGTGAAAACATAATTAAATTTCTAATGTGTTACAGATGAATATTTGGGTAGAGTGGCTAATTTTTTAAATTTGTTTCTGCAACTGTATATGGTATCACAGTTTTCTCAAAGTGCTATAAAGAGCATCTGAATTTGTTCATAATAACACTGTTATAATTGTCTCTTAAATTAATGCCAAATGATTCAGTAAGACAAAAAAGTAAGAAACTAGTGACAAAATTCTTTTTTGTCAAAATTCTCATCATTGTTGTGAAATATAATGAAAAATAATCAAGAAATAAATTAGAAAAAAATATTGTATCCTTATCTTATAAATGAAATTATTCTATATCTATATGCCAATGGAAATTATTCCATATCCATAGGGCATATATCTTGTACCAAGAATACCCTTCTAACCAAATAGATGTGACTTTGAATCCTAGTATGACTGCTGTATAATGAAAACAGCAGGAAGGAAGAACCTGGACCCTGGAATTTCTCATGTACTATTAATCTCTTTGTTATATATGAGCCCCTCAGATCACAGCTGAGAATTTTGTTAATAAAGTGACTCATCGTAGGACTCTGAATAGTGTCAGGATGGAGAATGGCCCCTCCCAGGAGACCAACACTGTGATTTGACAGCTAAAATTTCTAACTAGTTTAACCTTCAGAGAGAAGTGGGAGAGGAAGACTGAATTCTCTCATGTGACAAATGACTTAATCAGCCATGCTAATATAGGAAAGCACAAGAACAAAATCTGGACATGAGCTGAAGAGCGCTTCCTGGTTGTTGTACACACTGATGTACTGTTGTACACACTGATGTCTACCTTAAGGGAGATCAAAAAGACATTAGATTTGGTATCATCTAGATCTCACTCTATGTGTTATTTCATTAGCTCTTCTTGAGTTGAATATTTCATCATGAATCTAAAACTACAGTTTTTCCTTAAATTCTATGTATTATTTTAGCAAATAATTGAGCTTGAGTATGTCATGGAAACTCCTGAATTTATATCTAGTCCATCGGAAGTACAGTTGAACAGGGAATCCTACACACAGCAGGCATCTGAAGTGAAGGCAACTTTGGGACTCCACAGCATTTGCTGTTGTGGCTTTACCCTAATAGTGAGTGGTTAGCTTCAGAATTCAACTGCAGAATACCACTTAGAGTTGAAACAGACTGCAGTACACCAGTTAGAGTTGAAATAGAACAATGACCAAAGATCTAAAATCATGTATCTTACATATTTTTTCAAAAAAGAAAATTTAAAAATTTCCTAAATATAGACTTGAGAGGCTAAGGCAGGAGGATTTCTGTGAGTTCAAGGTCAGGGTGGACTACATAAGAGAGTTCAAGGCTGGCCTACACTACATAGTAGGACTTTGTCTAAAAACAAACAAACAAACAAACAATTCCCAAATATATAATTAGGCATTACTCTGTTTCTAACTTTAAAGTATATTTCAGCTGATACTTAAAAATATGAAAATTGTACAACTGTATGAGAGATTATGTAATGTTTTGTATACCTGTACACATTGGGTGATGTTTAAATCAGATTAAACACACTAATCTTGAATAAAAAAGTGTCAAATGTATCCAGAGATAACTAAAGTGACAGAAAGTCCTCAAACAAATAGTACGGCTAGATACTGACTATAAATTACAAACCAATTTAAAATTATTTTTTTAAAGTACCAAAGAAATATGATTGAACACATTATGGAGATTCTGATTCTGTGTCTATTATACATAACAACTATATTGCTCAATCTGCACTAGCAAACATTTATTCATTAGCCTTTCATTTGTTTGACATTCAGTATCAGAATGTGACCAAGAGGGCAGAGTGGTGAGTCACAGAGAAAGAGCCTCTCTGAGAGTCATCATCCAGAAGCTGAAATACAGTAACATGATAAAGACAAGAAAGAGAAAGTGAGTCTGCCAGACCCAGGAGAAACGTGAAGCATGAGTTGAAGCACACATAGAGAGAGAAGAGAGAAACTTCAGTGAAGACGGAGGTACTCAGTGGCACCTTCTCCCTAAGATGGGACTCACTGCACAAGAGGAGCGGTTGAAACCTGTAGACAAAAGGTGATGCTGGCAACCCCTCAAGCCTCTGTGGAGAGATGTAGCAGTGGAGGGAAACAGCAGATGTGAAATACTACACTGGCTGGTGTTGAGTGCTGAGGGCTCAGTCCTCCATGAGAGAGTGCTGGCCCTAGGTAGTGATTCCCAGCAGGGTTCAAGCCAGCAGACAGTATGCAGATTGTTGCAGGCTGAATGAGTCTGGTCTTGGCTAGAAAGTGCAGGCTTGCTAAGATTATCCTCTACCCTGACAAAAAGGTACTGGTGGCTTGCTGTGATAGATCAGCAGGGATTGGGACTCTGTCTCCACACGCTGTCTACCAGCGACAGCAGAGACAAACCTGGAGGAGGACTTTTCTCTCTGTCTCCTTTTCTCTTCTCTTTGTTTTTTTGTTGCTGTGGGTTTTTTTGTTTGTTTTGATTTTAGTTTTTCTCATTCATTGTTTGATTTTGTTTTTATATGAATGTGAACATCAATTCTAGCCTCTTTGTGATTGTGGTTCTATTCTGTTATTCTATTTGTCTCTTGCTTCTCTCTTCCCCTCCAGTCTTCTGCACCAGTTTCCAAAATTCAGTGTGATCCACCTCTGTCCTCCAACCTTATTTCTGATCTCTTCCTCTTCTTGCACACCTATATTTTCTCCTTAATCTATTTTAAATTTTAACTGCTTAGGGCAAAATTGACATATTAAGGACTTGTATCCTGCATATGATTTTCTGGATTGTTTCAGATTCTGTGATATAACCACAAATCTAGTTCATATGGTTGAAAGTGGCAAATTGATGGTTAGATTAGTTTGTCATTCTCTAGGCTGTGTTTTATGCTATTGGTACCATAATAGCCAAAAGTGACATAATTGTTATAACAGCTATTTTTCCTGGCATTCTATGAATGAAAGTAACAAAGGGTCACAGAAAAATACTGTGGCACAGGGCCAAACAAGCAACAAATTCTCATCTCTAACAAATTGAAGAGGTAGGATCTTCCAATAGATTTAAAACTCAAAAAAAAAAAAAAAAACCTGGAAGATATCTCAGAGTAGTCATTACCTAAGTGTTCTAAACTCTAGCAATAAAGCAACCCACCATAGCCTATTTACAAGCAGCACACCAGGAATTAAAATTTAAAAAAAGAAAAGAAAATTACAAGACATTTAAACAAGATGCAATCCCTGACATTCAGTTGATCAAAGGCAAACTCAGCAGTCAATGAGATGGGACAATCTGAAAATCTCCCACCTGGCCTCTCTGAAGTGCGAACAACAAAGCAATTGAATGAGTCTGGAAAAAAAATCAAATCAGATACAACTTCTCAAATAACTACATAGATGGTTTCCACAATGAAGACCATGTTTAGTGACTCTAGAGCAGAGACAGACAAAGAAAGATAAGTTTAAGAAAATTATGGATTCATGAATGCTTATCACAGGAAAGAAATGGAATCCATAAAGCAGATTCAAGCAGATATTCAAGAGAATAAAAATTCTGTTAAAACTATTTGCAGAAGATTAAGTCAGTGTGAGGACAGGATCTCAGACATAGAAGACAGGCTTGCAGTTAGCAGTCATTAAAAGAAAGACTTCTTAAAAATAGCAAGGGACCATGAGAAATCAATCCAGCAGTTGCTAGATGAGACAAAGAAGAATAACTGAAAACTGACTGGAGTCAATGAAAAAGTAGGAACTAGTACAAAGAATATTAAAAACAAAACACTCAGAGACATCATGGTAGAAAATTTCCCTGGTAAAGCAAACAAATTTGACATACAAAGAAGTGAAGCATGCAGAATTCCAATTAGCACAACAACAAAAAAAAAATCAACAGCCAGGCAGGTCATAGTCAAGATTCTAGAAATTCAACACAAGAGTAGAATTTTACAAGTTGTTAGGGAAAAGAAACAAATCACATAAAGGAAAGCTCATCAGAATCACAGCTGACTTCTCAGCACAAACCATCAAGTCAAGGAGAGCTTGGAGTGAGTATTTCAAGTTCTAAAGGGAAACAATCTTAAGTCAAGATTGAGGTACCCAGAAAAACTATCTTTCAAAAATGATGGAGAAATAAGACACTTCCATGACAAAGAATATCTGAGGAAATTTATGACCACAAAATCAGCACTCCAAAATGTTTTTAAGGACATTTTAGAAAGAGATAACAAAGATTAAAACTCCATAAACCCCAACAGAAGGAATCTACAAGGCAAGGCAAACGATTAAACAGATAAAGGGGAAAAAAGGGGAGAAGCCAACAACAGAAACAACAACAAAAAAAAAGCACAACAAGGATAAGTCAATGCTTATCAGTTATAACTACCAATGTTAATGGTCTCAATTCACCAATTAAAAGACACAGACTGGCCAAATGAAACAAGAAACAAGATCCAAGATTAAATGTGCACAAGAAACACATTTAATTAAAAAAGAAATTCATAGACTGAAAGTCAAAGGATGGAAAACAATACTACATGTGACAAGAAACAGGAAAAAAGCAAGATTAAGTATTCTACTTGCAGACAAAGTGAATTTTAAGCCAAGACTAACAGATAAAGAGGCCACTACATTCTTGTAAAAGGAAAAAGTCCAAGAGAAAGGGATAAAAATCATAAATATATATGAAACAAATAGCAGTGCAGCCAACTATATAAAACAGATATTAACAACATGAAAAATCAAGTAAGTACTTAGAAAATTGTACTGTGGGATCTCAATATCCTGCTGTCACAAAAGACATCAACTAGACAAAAAATTAACAATTAACTATTAGAACCAGAATTTGAACAAATGTATTTTAGTAGATGTCTACAAAGTCTTCTGCCCCACATCAGAATACACATTCTCCTCACCTATTCTCCAGAATAGACCACACATTAGCTCATAGAACATGCTCCAGTAAATGCAAAAGAAATGAAATTATCCCATACATATTATCAGACTATAGTGCAGTGAAATTGGAAATCAATGGCAAAAGAAACCACAAGATATTCATAAACACCTTGAAATTAAAAAGCACCATCCTGAACAAGCAATGGGTCACAGATGAAATTAAAGAAGAAATTATACAGTTTTTACAAATGAATGATCATGATAATACAACATACCAGAACTTACGGGACACAATGAAAACAGTCCTAAGAGGGAAATTTACAGCAGTAAATACCCATATCAGGAAAACAAAGCAAGCACAAATAAACAGCTTAATGTTAAACCTCAAACTTCTACCAAAAAAAAGAGCAAGCTAGGACAAAGTTTTGTGTGAGGAGGAAATTATAAAGAACAGAGCAGAAATTAATGTATTGAAAACTAAAGAAAACAATATAATGAATCTAAGAGTTGGTTCTTTCAAAGATTAAATAAAATTGATAAACTCTCATCCAACCTTATCAAAAAAAGAAAAAAAAGACTCAAATCCACGCATTAGCAATAAAAAGGGTGAAATCACAAGCTCTTCAGAAATCCAGAGAATCATCTATACCTACTTTGAAAACTTGTATTCTAATAAGATGGAAATTACAGAAGAAATGGGCAGATTCCTAGATACATACAAATTACCAAAGTTGAATCAAGAAGATATAAAAATCCTAAATAAACCAATGTCAATCAGTGAAATCGAAGATGTAATTAAAAACCTACCAACAAAGAAAAGCCCACACCCTGACAGATTCGCTGCTAAATTCTACAAGAAATTTAGAGAAGGCCTAACACCACTACTTCTCAAACTCTTCAATGAAACTGAATGGGAAGCAATACTGCCAAATTCACTCCTGGAAGCAAGCATTACCCTCATACCAAAACCGGAGAATGACTTAACCAGGAAAGAGAATTGTAGCATAATCTCACTAGTGAACACAGTTGCAAAAATTCTCAATAAGATACAGGCAAACAGAATACAGCAAATTATCAGGATTATACACCATGGTCAAGTGGGATTCATTGCAAGGATATGGGGATGGTTCAACATACATAAATCAATAAATACAATATACCATATTAACAGAGCCAAGGACAAAAATCATATGATCATCTCAATAGATGCAGAAAAAGCACTTGACAAAGTCCATTACTCATTGACGATAAAATCCCTACAGAAAATTGGAATAGATGTCCTTTATCTCAATCTGATAAAAGCCATCTATGACAAACCAAAAGCCAACATCATACTACATGGATAAAAACTGAAAGCTTTCTCTGTAAAACCAAGAACAAATCAAGGATATCTATTGTTTCCTCTCTTATTCAACATGGTCGTGGAAACATTAGCCACAGCAATGAGACAAGAGAAAGAGATAAAGGAATAACAATTAGAAAGGAAGAAGTTATCATTATTTGCAGATTATATAATATGCTACATAGAAGACCACAAAACTCAGCTAAAACACTGCTAGATTTAACAAACAAATTCAGAAGCATAGCTGGATAAAAATTCAATGCTCAAAAATCAATAGCCTTCATATACACAAACAATAAACTCACTGACAGAGAAATTAAGCAAATAACACCTTTCACAATAGCATCCAAAAAATGAAATATCTAGGAATCATTATAATAAAGGACACAAAAGATCTTTACAATGAGAATCACAGTACTCCAAAAACTGGTCATACTTTCAAAAGTGTTACATACTTTTAATGAAATTTCAATCATAATTCCAATAGTATATCTCACAGAATTAGAGAAAATAGCCCTAAAATTCATCTGGAACCAGAAGAGACCTAGAAGAGCAAAGGCAATTCTGGGCAACAAAGACAAGACAGGGGACATCACTATCCATAACTTTAAATTACACTCTAAAGCTACTGTAATAAAAAATAGTGCAGTGCCACAAAAACACAGACCCAAAGATCAATGGAACAGACTGGAAGATACAGAAACAATTTTGGACATGCTAAGCCACCTTAACTTTGACAAAGTTGTTAGACACATTCACTGGAAGAAAGATAGCCTCTTTAATAAATGGTGCTAGAAAAACTGACTCTGCATATGTCAAAGATTAAATTTGGATCCATACCTTTCACCATACACTAAACTAAATTCAAAAGGCATCAAAGATCTAAATATTGAAACAGAAACATACAATCTGCTGGACGATAGAACAGTTAAAACTCTTGAAGACACTGGTTCAGGCAGAGGCTTCATGAATGAAATCTCAAATGCACAGGAACTATCACAAAAAATCAACAACTGGGATCTCATCTTATTAAAAATTTTTGCACGGCAAGAGAAACCACAGACAGAGTGAAGGGGAAACTCACAATGTGGTAAAAAATGTTTTCCAGCTGTTCCCAAGACAAATGATTACTATCAAGAACATATATAGCACTCAGAAAAATCAGACCTCCCAAACTTAAAAGACCAATCCAAAAATGGGTATTTGTGATGAATACACACTTTTCAGATGAAGAAATACAAACAGCAAAGAAATGTATGAAACAATGTTAAACATTACTTGTGCTTCATTAGATACAAATTATAACATCACAGAGATTCCATCTCACCCCAGAAATAATGGTTACCATTAAGAAGTCAATGAATAACAAATGCTCCAAGGGCTGGGATAAAGGAACCCTTCTGCACTGTTGGTGGGAGTGTAGACTGGGGAAGCCACTGTGAAAATCAGTGTGGTGTTTTCTCAAACAGCCAGGACTGGTCATCCTATCTGACCCAGCTATCCCCCTTCTGGGTGTCTTCTCAGAATAATTGAAAACATCATACCACAGATACATATGAGCACCCACGTTTGTGGCAGCACAATTTGTAATAGTTAGATCTTGGAAACAACCCAAATGCTCATCAGTTGAGGAATGAATAAAAAAGATGTGGTATTTTTAATACAAAGGAGTACTACTTAGCCTTAAAGAAGGATAAATTGGAGACTTTCATAGGTAAATGAATGCCACTCGAGGCCATATTATTAAGTGAAATAAACAGATGCACATGTGTAAACATCATATTGACTCCCTAGTTTGAGCAGCTGAAACAGTAAATAAGATCCACGATGTACAATAAATATTGTAGAATGAGAAGAAGCTTCAAAAGGAAAGAGAAACTTGGATTGTGAATAGAGAAAAGGAAGGGAAAAGCAAAACCAAAACAAAACAACATGTATATGATAGCTAAGATAGTTATATTACTAATTTCTCTTAGTTCATCGAAAAGAAAATTTGTGCTAATATTTTTTGGATAATTTAATGCTGGCATCTTGTACTTTGAGTAACTAATTTAAAGATAACAAAACACAATGTATCAACCATTGTTACCCTCTTACTAACTTGTTTTGAAATTCTGTTTTTTTCTCTTTAAAATTAGAAAAAAAACATTAATTATCAATTATTCATCAGGTGCACCTCTAGTCGTCTAGCTGTTCTGGTTACTCTTCATGTATATTCCTGCACTCATGCAACAAATATATTGTTATACATATATACATACATTTTGTTGTAAATATATGTCACACATATATACAAATGTATTTATGTATTTATGTATATAAAAAGTTAATATATTGTTATGGCTTATGTCTAGATGTCTCCACAAAGCCTCATACCATCACAGTTGGAGTTTTCAAGAGGTGGCTGAATCTAGTTTGCAATGTTGGGATTAAGAGTGTGCAGTTACTAAATCACTGATAGGTTTGCCACAGTTCTAGGTAGGATTGATGATTACCCACCCTGGATAAATAAAATAGGAGGCACAGAAAGGTATAAAGTGAGGGCTGGGAGTTTGGCTCAGCGGCTTAAGCACCTGCCTGGTAGGCAAGAAGTTGTGAGTTCAATCCCCCAGGGGCCACAAAAAGAAAAGAAAAGAAAGGTATAATGCAATTATGGTCACTTACAGCTCACCTGTTTCCCTTCTTTTGCCTGCTGTGCTTTGCCATGGACTGTTTCTCCTGTGCAATGCCCCTGTACCATGCCATTCTGCCTTGGAGACAGCTAATTATGACATGAAAACTCTACAAACTGTAAACTAAATAAACACTTTTTTCTTTAACTTTAGATGTTGTGTATTTTGTCTTGGCAATGAAAAAGTATCTAAGACTTATATAGCATTACAAAGTTTCTTATATTAACAACATATATAAATAAAATATAATTAAAATATATAGAAATATAGTACAATACATAAAGTAATATAATAATGTATAATAATATATAATTACTTATGTTTTAGTTGGTGCAACATATATATTAAATATCATGAGACTAATATTAGGTCCACTATATATTAGTAAGTATAATACACATTAATACATTTGTGTAGTACCAGCATCAATATATTTAACATGCATAATTAAATATATTCTATATAGACAAAACGACATATTTGTGATCACTTCAAATTACTGAAATCAGCACTCTTCAATTATGATTATCTTTATGCTCAGTAATGCAGACAATCATCTGAAAGAGCCATTTTAGCAATCAGCTACTGAGTATAATAAGGATAGCTCTACTCCCCATAACCTATTTAAAAAAGGCAGGTTATGCAATTTAGTAAAACACCTGGTTGTTAAAGAAACAGAATGTATATATAATAAAACAGAAGTATATTAAAAAAAATCTAAAGATAAAAGAAAAAATAACAAATTTCACATCAACCTTTTATTACTAACGTATAGTCCTTTTTATTTATTTTTATTTAAGAGAAAATGAACACAGAAAAGAGAAACAAAAAGCAAAAGAGACAAACAAATAACAACAGCAAATCTGATACGATAACATTATAGGTTTACAAAATGAGATGGTTGGAATTTGACAGTAGTTGTAATATTGTATATCGTTACCTTCAAAGGAGTTGTTCAAATTAACAGATATAGACATGTAAAATTGATCTAATCATATGAGTATTAACTGTTCTTTTTCAATAGCTAATGCATTTAGTAATATGTCATTTTAACTATCTTATGTACACCAATTTATAAATTTATGTCTTTTTCCTTTTCCCTTCCTTCTTTCCTTCTTTCCCCTTAGAATACCTCTTGTTGTCTTTAAAATAACTGCCCATATCATCAGGCCTAATATAATCGAACAAAATAGTTCAGAATAAAGTCAATAAAAAATAAAACAATGGTCATGGAAAAGAGAAACAAAAATTTAAAGGGACCAACAAACAACAACAACAAATCTGATACTGTAACATCATAGGCTTACAAAATGAGATGATTGGAGTTTGACAGTGGTTGTAACATTGTATATCGTTACTTTCAAAGGGGTTGCTCAGACTGACAGATATAGACATGTAAAATTAATCTAATCATATGAGTATCAACTGTTCTCTCTCAATAGTTAATGCATTTAGCAGTATAGTCATTTTGACCATCTTATGTATACCCACATATAAATCTACGTCTTTTTCCTTTTCCCTTCCTTCTTTCCTCCTTTCCCCTTGTAATACCTCTTGTTATCTTCAAAATAACTGCCCATACCATTGGGCCTAATATAATCAAACAAAATAGTACAGAATAAAACCAATAAAAGATAAAACAATGGAAACAATACATAGTAATACAACGTTGATTTCTGTAATGCCTGTATTGCCTTCATTGTTCTGTTTTGAGTGATTTTAACCTATTTTGGTCTGATTGTATTATAACAGATGATATAGGAAACTGCTTAGAAGATAACATGATGCATATAGTCCTCTTTATGTGTTAAGATTTTCGACCCTTGGACTAGGGATGTGGCTCCATGGTAATGAATGCTCTTTCTTTGCAAGCACAGGGTCCTGAGTTTGATCCCTAGCACCACCAAAAAAACAAAACAAAAGAAAACAAAAAACCACATTTTTTTATATTCTTTTCTTCCTATGGTCATTACATTCCTTCATCATTTTTCCATGTTTAGATCACTGACATTTTTTTCATTGATCCATAACATTGATGATTTGCACTATTTTTCAGTGATTTGTCTTGTGTAATTTAATTCACAGAAAAATGTCTTTCCATGATTTACAATGGAAAGTTCTAGATAGCAAAAGAAAATCTAAACATACATTGATAGTTCAAATATATCCATTAATATTTCAGTGAATTCTTTGTTACAGTCTGAAGTGACATGTATATTGAAACTTTTGTGCTCAATAACCTAAACTTAACCAAAAATATTTCTAATGCTCTTCAGTGCTTCAAAACACATCCAAAACAATGTTTCTCAAGAACAAGTAAGTGAACAACTGAAGCAAAATATCACTGCAAATAAAAAATAAGAATGATGTCAGAGCTTTCTTTCCACAAGTCTAGGTAAATGTGAAATGCAGATATTCCATACAATGAAGTCATAATGTCCTTTGTCTCCAAATTTCTAGAATTCCCTAGAGAGTTTGCCTTAGGATCATTTTGTATGCATTACATTAAAATGTGGAATTTCAGCATAAAAAGGAAATATTAAGAAATGATTTCACATGCAAGATTTATTCTACTTTTCTGATGTAAGGTTGAAATACATTTCCTAAACCTTTCCATTGTTACCTTTATTCAAATAATTTAACATTTTTACTTATTTAAAAAGATCTTGTACATATTTAAGATTGCATTTGGTGACAGATCAGTTTTCTTCAATAAAAAGTCCATGTTTAGCTATTGTATGACACAAATATTAGAAATCTAATTGTAAAATTCATAGATAGAAAGATGATATACTTAAAGTAAATAATTTGTGTAACAAGAATATGTTTGTATTACGTTTTTCATCATGGAAATACATAAAGATTTATATATTTTTCTATGTTTATGTCAAATTTTCAGTCACTATTTTTTGTTTTTAACATAATACAAAGTGAAAACAATGAAAAATTTAAATAACATGACAGAACCTTTAAGAAAATTACACTGTATATGTATTCTAAGAACTTGTTAATAAGATATATTAATGCAAACCTCAGCCATCTAACTGGGATATACTAAGAAACCTTTGAAAAATAGATAAGAATAAACTAACTTTTCTTAGGTGTTATTTATTTACTCAAAAATAACACAATGTGTTTCAGGAACTCTTTTCTTGTTGCATATATCAATTATCCAACCTAAGGCTGGAGGTTGGAGTTAAAAAAATATGTATTTATATACATAGAAATTTAAATTAAATCTATTAATGTATCATTAATATATTATACATTATAGTAATATATTAAATATATTAATATATTAAACATATGTTAATATATTAATATATTAAACATATATTATATGTAATTATATATCATATAGTATGTTACTACATTACATATATTACATGTTCCATTATAAATATTTATAATTTAAAATGAAACAGAATTTCCAGTCATGTTAGTGTACACTGTAATACTAATACTGAGTGAGCCTGAAGCAGGAAGCTAGCACGTTTAAGTTACTTGGGCAATTTTGTGAGAACTTATTTCAAAACAAAACAAACATGCTTGAGGATGTAGCTTAGTGTTAGATCATCTCTGGGTGGCTCAAGTCCTAGCAGCAAAAAAAAAAAAAAAAAAAAAAAAAAAAAAAAAAAAAAAAAAAAAAAGCATGTACATACTAAATCTACTTCATATATATTTGTGTGTGTGTGTGTGTGTGTGTGTTGCTTTAAAATGATCATAAATTAACATAAGTTAAAAAATCTACATTATATTCAGTACCTTCTATATTCATTATATTCTGTTCATTATTGTAAATTATCATATTTAATTCTTAGAGTCAAGACGACTGATTCACAAGTATTTCATCTAGTAGAGTTCAGTAATTCCTACTTCAGAGTAAACAGATAAGGCAAAACTGAGGTTAAATTTCCAGAGGTACCATGGTTAAGTATCAAAGCCAAACTGAACCTCAAATTGGGCTGAGTTCAGAGGCCAACACTTTTCACCTGAGGGCTCCCTGCTATTAAGCACAAAGATCTCCCATATCAAAGAGAATGACAAGTGAGGTGAGATTCTATAAAACTGCAACTGAAAGAGCTGACAAAAACGGAGTTCAATTGGACTAGAAGTAAAACAAGGAGAAAAGCAACACATTTTTAAAGGTTTCATCCTGTTGCCTAGAGTAGGTTCTTCTAAACTTCACCTGCAGGAGTACAAATAGAAACTGTACTAAAATATTTCTGTCTTGCAGCTGCAAGTATAGGCAGCTGTTCTTTGCTTGTTTTAAGAAGAGTCTTTTAAAAAACGCAGATGAGTCTATAAAAGTTGTTCTCACTCTGGAGACCGTAACAGGGAATGCATTATAAAGTGTAATTCACTTAATTCATCCTCTTTATTTATGTGATGAAACACAGATACGGTGACATGATTACTTTCTGGAATTTTAAACATGTAGTTGATATTTAATACATGACATCCTCAAGATCCATCACTGTCGTGGGTCCAAATAAATTGTGAAGGTGTAAAAACAGAATCTTCCCCAAAGTGAAGAGCTACTGTGATCTGTAATGTTATGTGCAAAATGTTAAAACTAAAAACCCAAGTGCAGCAGGTAATGAAAAATGTTCAGTGGTATTGCCTAGGACATAGCAAGGTGGGCCTATTCTCCCGCCCACCCCCAGGTGTGAAATCTAATTTTACCTCAGATTCAAGCAGTGAGTCTTGCTGCTAAAATTCAGAGCAGGATATAATTCCTTTCTATTAATGCAGCAGTAACAACAAATCAGATGTGTGAAAGATGGAGCCCTGAGTCCATAGATGAATAGAGAAACAATTCTTGAGTATAAAGAACATGTGGCAGGCATCTTAAAGAGTCTAGCAGGGGAAAATGGGAAAAAAATCTACAGAAATACAACTGCTCCTCTGTGGCAAACTGAAAATCAGTGGGATCAGGAATTTGGAAATATCTATCAAGAATAATTTGGGTTTTGATACACAAAAGAGCTTTTCTACCACTCTAAGACTGAGGGAAGGGAAACTTGGAAAACAAATACAGAGGTTAAACCTTATTAGAAACCATGTCATCTTTTAAAACTACCTAGGGCCATATGGTTGCCACTGATTTTGTTAGCAAACAAATTACTACTGCATAATGTTCGTAGCTCTGTATACATTTGTGATTGTGTTTTCTGAGAGAAATTCACTTTGTTACATAGGTTCAATAGTTCTCAATTAATTTTCTTGGTTTATAGGTAACAGACTTTAAAATGTTATCTTGAAATTACAAAACGTATTTCTAGTAGCTCTATCTCCAATTGTCTATCCATTCATACTTGACTTTCACAGTTAATATTTTGATATTAGGTTTACATATAGCAATAAAAGTTACATCACTTGTGCAGGCTTATGAAGTAAATTCTCTCCTGACTCATATGCTATACTTGTACTGTTATATATTCTTCATGTTTCTAGGATAAATAGGTACAGCAAACATTCACAATGAAATTATTTAATGTCAAAAGAATACTTTTTTCCGAATATATTACTGTCTAATCAACAGTGTGTAGGTATGTCCAGGATAAATTTACACCTTTGGCATTCAAACACTAGTAATTTGATATTTACCTTATTTTTATTTGTTTCTGATGTCAAGTAGAAGAGAAATGTTCCATTCTTCAAAAAGATAGACATATGACAGAAATAAATGTGCCAGCATAGGAATTGTATTTTCAATTTGACATTCTTATATGCATTCCTGAACAAACTGATCAAGATTGTGCATGGTTTTGAATCATGTCTGATTATCCTCTAGCACTGAGTCAGGAAAGGAAGAAAAGAGTGGAAGTTACTGTTTATTCCCAATAAAGACTTAATGAAAGCATGAAAGACTTTCTGCACTGTGGGGTATAAAGTTTATCAAAATGGTCCCACGTGCCAAAGTACAATGTGTTAATTATTTACATACTGCTTTTGAACTATCTTAAACCATTCCTGCCAAGTATTTCTTAGCAATTTTTCATCTTCATATGTAATGAAAATATTTTGAAAAGTCTTGTGACAAATGTTGCCTTGTTTGTTTGGAGTATAATCAGGAACAGATTTCTTTTAGAAAGAATGTAGTAATGCTTAATTTTTTTATTGAAAAGGCTCATGTTTAAATTATCTGAAATTAGCCAGGCATGATGGCACATGCCTTTAATCCCAGCACTCTGGAGGCTGAGGTAGGTGGAGTGCTGTGAGTTGAAGGCCAGCCTGGGCTACAACACGAGCTCAAGGCTGGCCTGAGCTACATAGTGCGACCCTGCCTCAAAAACCAGGGCTGGGAGTTTGGCTCAGTGGCTTAAGCACCTGTCTGGCAGGCATGAGGTCATGAGTTTGATCCCGGTGCCGAAAAAAAAAGTTATCTGAAATTGTTCTGCATGTTTTCAGTATTGTCATGTTTTCTAGTACTTTTCTATTAAGTTAAAGTTCTTAGTTCAAAAAGCCATTTCATACCACATATCAACACTAACATTAATTCCAAGAGTGCTTTATAATGTTAATAATAAATTGTTTATTTAACCAAGCATTAAAAACTGGAAAAGGAGAGTACTATGATACTATGCCACAGCAATACAATAAATAATTACAAACAGCTAACACAAAATAAACTGGCAGAAACTGCAGTTTAACAAAAAGGAAAAGTGAAGAAATCAATGACATAGAAATTTATAAATAATTGTGAACATTTAAATTACTTTCTATTAAAATATGAAATTTATTTCAACACAATTTACATAAATATTTATGGTAACTCACTAGTGGCAACAAGGAGACTCACAATGCAGTGTATGAGGAGATAATGAGGTACCACTCATTTTTGTGAGAGCTCAATGACAAACTCTTAATGGTGTGGCTCTCTCCACGCTTCTGTTTTAAAATAGATTATACTTTCCACGCAGCCTTCACTCTCTGTACTTGAGATTTTGCTTGGGGCACTGTAATTCATCTTTCCTCTTAGCAAGTAAAAATTATTCATTTCAAAATTTCATAGTTCTTTCTTGTCTTCAAATAGAAGCACACTTACAATATTTGGATTTTATCAAACACTTTCATAATTTCGTTTTCATCATTATAACAAAGGTCCTTCCCACTCATCCCATTACTTTTGTACATGTTTTTCTGGCATTTCCTACACTAATCTTTTTCAAACTATCTCATTCACTGGTAATTCCAAGATACCTGCTTTTGGCCCTCTAATTCTACATTCCTTCTATAGTGATTTTATACAATCTGTAATCAAAAGTGTCACATGCTTGTGTGCACACACATATACACAGGTATTTATATAAACACACATTTCTCTTCTGCATGGTGGCTTTATTTTTTAATAATAGAAATAGCAAACAGAGGTAGACAAGTATAGTACAATGCATTTTCTTGTGTTTTAAAATATTTTATTGGTACAATTTAGATACACATGAAGATAACATTTATCATAGAGAATTTATAATTTGTTCCTATATATATCTTGCTCCTTTTTTACCAATTCCCCACCCTTCCCATTAACCCCTCTTCCCTGCTTGCTTATAAAAGTTTTGTTTACAATTTTTTTTCCATTTTGTTTTGTTTTCATGTGACTACTGACAACCCTAGAGGCCTTCATAGAGAAACACAGCAGTGAATCAGAGCAGTGGATGCACCAGACCGCAGTGGCTGGTGTGTTATTCCAGTTCAGATGTTCCTCAGGAGAGGGCACTTGTCTGGTAGCGATTTTGGAGAGGGCATAACTGAGCTCAGAACTCAGAGCAACTGCCAGCTCCATATAGTGGTTCCCAGTGTCAGGATGAAGTGGAAGTGGGTTGAAATTACAGGAGCTCTAGAAGCCAAGTTGAAGCCTTCAATGGAGTGTTTCTGGTTGGACAAATTAAGTTCCAATCTCATAGGCAGAAACCAGTTTGAACTTCAGTGAAACTAAAGGTGAAGACTTTCTTGGATCATTCACTATCCACTACCCTGCCATAAAGCTACAGCTGGCTTGCTGGGATTAATCAATTCAGATCTAGACACTGTCTGTCCACATTGTCTACCAATGACAACAGAGACATTCCTTGAAGTGAATAGGTTTTTTTTTTCTTTGTTCTATTCTTACTTTTGTTTTCTTTCCTTTTTTCTGGATTTTTCTTGTTTTTTTATGTGTAAACATTACTTCTAGTTTATTTTGTGCTGTTTTGTTCTGCACTTGTTTATATTCCTTCCTTCTCTCCTTTCCTCTCATCTTTTTCACCAGTGTCCCAAAGTTCACATAATCTTACTTTGTCCTCACGCCATGCTTCTAATCTCATTCTCTTCTTCTATTTCTCTATTTTTGCCCCAAGCCCTTTTAAATTTTCTCCCCTGAGGATAAAATCACTATATTTAGGTCAAAGTTACTATATACAATTTTCCAGTTTTAAGTTTATATAACCACAAATATAGTTCATATAGTTAAAGGTGGCAAAGTAATAGTTATCCCAAGTTGTCATATTCCAGCCTGTACTTGATGCTATTGTTACTGCTGAGGTGACATAATTGTTCAAATTAGTTGCTCTTCCTGGTATGTCAAGAGTGAGATTGCATAACAGTCATAAACAGTACTACAGGCCAGTGCCAAAGAACCAAGAGGTAGGCCAAGTTGGCAGTAACTTCCCATTACCAGTAAATTGTGTTGCATTTCTATGGACCACCATCATTTGGTTCAAGAATGATCAAAATATTTTTGTTTGGTTCATTTTTATCTTTTGCATTTTATGTGATGCTATGTTAAAGCAAAACATACAGATAATACCATTTTATTTATAAGCTCATTATGAATTCCTAATAGCAACCTTCTTAAAATACTACCACTACTAAATTCTCACAATTAAATAAAAATAGTTCTTCCCTTAATGTAATATTTCTTATTCAAATTTCCTGAATATCCCCCAAATATTCTTTTTTTTTTTTTTTTTTTTTTTTTTTTTTTTTTTTTTTTTTTTTTTTTTTTTTTTTTTTTTTTTTTGCGGTACTGGGGATTGAACTCACAACCTCGCGCCTGCCAGGGCAGGCGCTTAAGCCACTGAGCCAAACTCCCAGCCCTGGTTTTTTGAGGCAGGGTCGCACTGTGTAGCTCAGGCCGGCCTTGCACTCGCATTGTAGCCCAGGCCGGCCTCGAACTCACAACGCTCCTCCTACCTCAGCCTCCCGAGTGCTGGGATTAAAGGCGTGCGCCACCACGCCCGGCTCCAAATATTCTTATAGTTTGCTTATACAAGCAAAACATAGTCTGATATTTAATTTGCTGTCAACATTGACAAAAATTTTTGATTAATAATCCTATTTTCTATAATTGATGTACATCTATATAAATCATTTTTTTCTATATAATTCTCCACAAGAATTGTACTAATTGCTGCTTAATGATGTTACCATGTGTTATTCTCTCCCTTATACTTCTGTTCACTGGTGATCCAAAATATAAGTGCCATTTGATGAGATGAAAAAACATACAGTGGATAAATTATTTTTAATAAAAAATCACTGCAGTAAAAGACACATTTGCCATTGACTCCCTCAAAATTTCTCTTCCTCACAATGAACACATTTATTCCATCATTTTTTCCACTTTCCAAATGAGATTTAGAAGTCCTTTTTTTGTGAGTGTCTTACAAGATATCATCAAAAATATGGTGAATGCTGCTTCCAATTGCCTTCTAATGAAAAAGTAGGCCTGTAAAAACATTATACTGTGTCTTCACATATTTTACAAGATTTGGCACTGTGTGGCATATGTCTCTTTTGCAAAGTGGAAATGATCATGATAGGTCAGTACTGTTCATCCATTCTGAAAATTAAGGCATCCATGATAGCACAACTAAAGATACTTATGAAAGTGGACAACTGTAACTGCTTCAGACTATGGTAAGAATAACGGTATAAGTGTATTTGAGGTGATGCGGAGTCTTCTAAGGAGGATTAATGGCAATGTGTCTTTTACTATAATAATTTTTATTTAATAACACCGTAGTTTTCACTAATACCTCTTATATGCTTGAAATTACAGCATGCATCTCAAAACTTGTATGCTGAAATGATACAATCTCTTCCCACAAATTTTCATTCCCTTATGCATTATCTAACTCAGCTAAAAGTAGAACTAGATGTTTAGCCATGAAAAGTAGAAATTAATACCAGACTTTGAATATTTTCCCCCTTTTTCTCATATTCTATTTAGTCATCATTTTTGGTCTTTTGCTTTTCTTTCTTTCTTTTCTTCATTCCTTCCTTCCTTTCTTTCCTGCCTTCCTTCCTTTCTTCCTTTTTTATATTTTCTTTTCTTCTAAATGAGGAAAGGTTTATTTCAGCTCAGTTTGTAGAGGCTTCAGTTCATAATTGGCTGGTTCCAAGGCAGAGTGGCATGGTAGAGGGGCATCACAGAGGAGAAATAGTCAATGGCAAGCAAGCAGGAGACAGCAAAGCAGCAAGCAACTAAGAGCAAAGAAAACTACGATGAAACCAAAGATGATTCTGACTTTCACACTAGAAGCGTTTATCAGACAGATCCAAATAGAGCACTATGTTTTCTATGAGCTATAACTTGAGAGCAAACTTAGAAGTGCAAAGGTGACTATAATGTTTCTGAGAGTACTGGACAGGTGGGGGCCACACAGAAGTGAGAAATCTCTAGACATAAATGTCCCTTTGATTCTTTTGCTGAGCACTAAGCTAACATTAAAGCAGAAAGAACAGTTACTGAGGAATGCTAATAAGCTCAAATTCCAACAAAACTTATAAGGCTCAGGCATAGTCATAAAGGTACATATGGTCAGTAAGTAAGTGGTACATTCTACTAGCACAAAAAACAAAAGCAAAAACATAAAGACACGCAGTCTTTGAAATAAAGCTAAGTTAGCTTCAGATTACTGACTCCTCATTTTCTAACATAAAATGCTCAAAACAAGGATTAAACAGATAATCCTCAAATATATCAATTACTTTTACAACAAAACACAACCCTCTTTACAGGAAAACATAAGTATCCAGAAATTAAACAAGGTGACAAATGACCAACATGCAACAAAAGGAACAGAGAAATGGGACCCATAAGCAGGAAATAAATGTATGAATCAACTAGACACAAATGACAATAAAAAGTAATCAGCATATATATTCAAGGATTTTAAGGAAATATGAATTAGTATGAACTGGAAAATGGAGACCTCAGAGAAAAAAAGAAAATTCTAAAGTTGTAAATATAATATCTAAATTTAGATATCCACTAGTTGTGCTTAAGGCACACTGAACAGGAACAATAAGAGACTAGTGAACTCCTAGAAATGGTATTAAGTAGTATCCAGAAAAAAAGAAGTACATAAATAGACACAGTAACAGTGATTTTAGGAAAACAGTAATCATTTCAACAAACATTGAGTCTAGAATCACTAAAAAAAGAAGCATAAAATACTTCGAGAAAGGCACAGAGAAAAAATCCCAAATGTTATGAAAAACATGTAAATACTCTGATTCAAACAGCTCAACAAACTCTAATTAGAATCCACATAAAGCCCAGAAACCGAGGGGCAAGGTAACAATATACAGAAAATCAACAGTAAAGATCTTGAGAGTACCTAGAGAAAAAACACACTTCATGCACAATGGACCAGATGGAACAATATTAATATTACATCAGAAACAATGCAAACCACAAAACAGAGTACCTCAGATTACTGAAAGCATGGAAAAATATGTGCAAACACTAACTATAAAACGACAGGGAGAGCTGTGCTCACAATAAGAATCAAGATCATTACAATATGAACAGAAACTAAGAGGGATATTATGGATACAGTGGTTGACTTCTTGTCCAGTCTATTCAAAAATATAAAAGGACAATTTCACAAGGAAAGTATAAGATGTGTATGCCATTAATAACAGATTCAAAATACAGAAGGAACTGAAAGAAAAGTGTCAATTATAGTTAAAGATTTCAAGAGTCCTGCCTGAGCAAATAAAACAAGCAGATCAAAATAGGTAACCAATGAAGAATAGTTAACTTCTAAAACACATATTTTACTTTTAATTGGCACAAAGTAATTGAACATATATACTGAGTAAAATATGGTATTTAAATAATACATAGAAATTGTGATGATCATCCTATCACCTCATTCATTTTTTCTCTATGCTAGAAATATTCAAAATCTCTCTACTTTTTTCAAATAATCAGTTGTCAATTAAAGCTATCTTATAGTATATTATAGAAGGCATAAGTTACTTCTCCCACACAACTGTCCACTGTGCCATTTAGTCATCCTCTCTCCATTCCTTCCTCTCACATTCTTCCCATCCACTGGCATTCACAATTATATTCACTATGTCCACAATATCAACTTTTAATATTGACATAGAAGTGAAAATACACGGTATGTGTCATATACTTCTCTTGTTTCACTTGACATATGTTCTCCAGTTCATTTATGTTTCTGCAAATGACTGAATGGCATTATTTAATAGCTAAATAATATCTGATTGTGTATATATCCCCCATTCTATCTGTCTATTTTTATTCCAGTGGACGTTGTGTTTGACTCCTTGTCTAGGTTCTTGTTAAAAAAAAAAACTCAGTACAAATGTATCCATGATATACTGATTTTAATCCTTTTGGAAATATATCTTTAGTAATGAGATTATTTGGTCATACTGTAGCTCTATTTCCAATTTGTAAATTGTTTTTGACAGCTAGACAATTTTCAAGTACATATTCAATATTATCCAAGATACATGACATTGTTGGCTATGTTTTTAGTAAGATAAATATAATGAAATCATATAGAGTGTATTACCTGCATCTAAAGGAGTCAAGTTTAAAATGGATGACAAACTTCCGCATATTTAAACTAAAAGCCACTTGTAAATAATCCATAGATAAGCAAAGATTTGCTGAACCTAATGAAATTATATAAAAAAAATTTAAAAGAAAAAGTAATTTTAAAACTTGGTTTAAGTGGTACCATTGGAAGACACAGATACAGAGTTAATGATCCCAGTTTTCCTGGGAGGCAAAAGTTCACAAAAATCTATTTTAAAATTTTTTCCTCTCAGAAAACTGCAAAAAGACAACTTCGCTGGAAGATTTTTCAACCCAGCTGGAAAGATGTGATATCAATTTTTAATAAATTCTTTCAAAAATAAATATGAACGTAGAACATCTCAATAATTGTATAAAAACAGCATTACCCTTACACAAAATGCAAACTGAAAAATTACTAGCAAGAAATATCATCATTATAAACATAGATATGACAATCCAAAACAGAATTCATAGGTAAATTGAATTCAAGAATATATAAAATAGATAACATCCGGATCAAGTTGGATTTATTCCAAGGACAAACATCAAGAAAAGTCAGCACATTTATAAAAAGCAAAGCAAGATGACCATCTGTATAAATATCAAAACAAATCTGAGAAAAACCAACATCTATTATTAAAATATGTCAACAAACTAGGAATTGGACAAATCCTCAACATGAGGAAAAATATCCAAAAAATAACTGCATTTAATGTCACATCTGATGGTGAAAACCCAAATCATTTCTCCCTAAAAGCAGGAACAAGAAAGGATATCTATTCTCACATCTCTAATTGTTCTGGAACTTCCAATCGTTACAATACATAGGAGAGGAAAGGAAGTGAGCTCTGAAGACTATAAAGAATTAATACTAACTCATAAATGAGTTGTAATTCACAAGAGCTACACTAAAATACACATGGATAAAGGCAATTTAAAGATGTTCCCTGAATGGAAGTTCTAAATAAAAAAAAAAAAGACGAATTGTTATGGAATGGAACATGGAAACAAATCTGAGAAAATCTGAAACCTTGACATAATATGAACTTTCATACATTGCTAGTGCTACAAAATCATTCTAAAACCAGTATGAAAAGTCACTTGGCATATTCCACAAAATTCCTTAGTCACCATTTGATCAAGCCCTGTAACTGCTTGAAATACATCTAAACACTCCATAAATATTTTGATAAAGATTTATGATCCAGGTTAACAATTTTTCTATGTGATGGGATACTCTGTATTTTGATGATGCCTTCCCCAAAACAGTAACAACCCAAATAACACAAATGATTCATTACTGAAGACCTAGTTGAATAAAGCATTCTACATGTACTCTAAAAAGCAATGGCACTTTCCTTATATATGTGACTGTTAACCTTGACTGCCAACGTGATTGGCTTGAGAGACTCTAGATTAGTAAAGCAAAGTTCTGGGTGACCAGGTTATTACCTTGGGGACTATATTTGTTCCCTGTTGTCTTCTCTGATACTCTTCCACTTATCCTGGCCACTATGATGTTATCAGCTTTCCTCCACCATGCCTCTCTAACATGATTAAGCTTTGGAAACAGTTACCTAATACAGAAAGTTTATTCCAGAGAAATTATTGAAATGTCTAAACCTGTTCATGTGATTCAGAAGTCTTTGGAACTCTTTTGGAGAAGGAGTTTGGAAAAGTTTGAAGAATTGCAGTGGACAAATTCTAAAAGGCTACAATCACAGCTTGAAGGACAACTCTGAAATGAGTTCCAAAGACCAGAATCTGATAGGAATGAGAACAGTAAAGGCCATTCTCACAAAGATTCAGATGGGAATGATAACACTATTGAGATTTGGGTTAGAGGTCCTTTATGTTACATTCTATCAAAAAGCCCAAGTACATTTTGCCCATGTTCTAAAATGTTGTAGGAAGCTGGACTAATTGATCTGGTGGAGAAATTTCAAGACAATCCAATATTTGGGCATTGGTATGGGCACTTAGACTGCTTTACAGTAGGAATCTATAGCAAAATAGCACGACCAAAAGATTTGGACAACTTATATTCTGATTCCAGAAGAAGAAAGACACATACAGTTAAGGACAAAGAAGAGTCACTGGAAGAAATTAGGTCCAGTAAACGGGTTTTAAGCACTTTGAACTTACATGGAAAGATTTCTAAACGGCAATTGAAGAATATGGAAAAACCTACCCAGTGTAGTTCAAGAATGAAAAACTCTGAATTTCTCATTTGAGAAGTGAGCTCCATAGAAGCATAACTTACAATAGCTAAATCCTGGAAACAGCCTGTGTACCCATCAACAGGTGATTGGATAAAGAAAATTTGGTCTCTATACATAATGGAATACTACTCAGCTATGAAGGACACATTGGAGACATTTGTAGGAGAATAAATGCACCTAGATAGTATAAAGTTGAGAGAGATAAACCAGACATGCAAGCTTAAATACTGTATGTTATCTCCCATTCTAGTAAGTCAAAGTGCAAAGAAGGGGAATAATGAGTGATGGAAAGAAGGAGAAAAGGGGATGTGAAGGAGTGTGAGAGATGAAGGACAAGGGATTGGGGGAGGAGAAAGGGAAACAAGTAGAATAAAGACATGCCAAGCACGGAAATTTAATATCTCCAACGAATGTAACCATCATATGCCATAAACTACTCAAGGAAGGGAAATTAAAAAAGAAACAATTTGTAATGTATACATGTACTCACTCCACAAGATGACTGTGAAATGCATGTACTGCACACATGTTCTATTTGAAGAAAAAAAAAGATGAAGAGAGGTCATGTAGATTTCAAAACACAGAGCTGCGGGGGGGGGGCTCACATATCACCACCATGTACCTTGAATGTCTAATGGATATAGAAAATAAGATTTAATGTTTGCCATCTGCTGTTTAGGTCTTTTTTGGTCTAATTTCTTTCTAGTCCCCTATTCCTCCTTTTTTTTGGAATGAGGATGTTTATCCTGTATTTTTTTGGAGCATATAACTTGCTTTTTTAACTTGATAGGTGTTCATAGCTCAAAGTATTTTCTTGAGTTTAGAGGAGACTTTGACTTGAATTTCGGAGTAATGCTGGAATTGTTGAGACACTGGGAAAGAGATTATTTGACTTCTGGTTGTACACAGGTGGGCTGTATCCTCTTTGATGGATTATAAACGTGCCATTGCCTCTATGTGGAGACGAGATTTGGCTTAAGGAAATGTGTTTGGGTGTCAAGATCACGAGGAGTGCAATGTAATGGGTTAATTTTGAATGTCAGCTTGATTGACTTGTAGATTAGTAAGACACTAAGAGGTAAGAAAAGCATACTTCTGGGTGTGTGTGGGTCGGGTGTTTTCTTGGTGACTATGGCGAGGCCACAGTTCCTTCCCCTCTGGTACTCTATCCTTCGTTGTACTCCTTTACCACCATGAACTAACCAGCTTTGTTCTACCACCAATTCATCATGGTGCTCCCGATTTGTAGCCAGCTAATGCAATATATAATTATAGTTTGATCCTCATGTAGTCTATGTAAAATAAAAGAAAGTGCATGTGTGTGGAGATTACTATCAGCAAAATAAAAATGATTCAGGTACCTAATAATTGCAGAAAGAGAAAGGAGCTGATGAGGCTTAGACTGGAAATAACTGTAAACCTGAAGTGTTTTATAAAGATTTCTCTTTTTTTCACATTTTAATATAATATTCCTTGTGTATTAACATCTGTAGTATACTGAATCTTCAAAGAACAATATTATCATATTTCTGTTCATAATTTTTTTGCACCAATACTCATTTGTTGACAGTGTGGATTACTAGGTGAATTTGCTATGCCCAACAGGTCCATGTGAAATTTATAATGTTCTGGCTAACATTACTGAAACAGAAATGTTAGTTTCAATGCCCAAGAAAATGTAATATGTCTTTATATCCCACAAAAATGTGCTTAAATTTCCAACATCATTTATCTTTCAAGACTTCTTTGTTCCTTATACTTATTGTTCTTCAGCTTCTGAAATAAAGCAAGGCAATAATATTTCAATTACAATGATTTTAAATGGATATTAATTATTTTCTCCTTTTCTGAAGGAGAAAAATTCATACCAGTAATAGGAGAAGATTCTTAAAACAGAAACTCTGGATGAATCTTAGAAATCATCATTACTATTTTATGTCCTTCAATTCTTGGAGACACTGACTTCATCATTAAGCAAATTATATAATTGTTCCTGGTGATAATTGTATCACAGAAGTTATCTGTACACTTCCATAAAAGTAAATTTTCTAACACATGAATTTACCAAAGTGTTTGTTTTCTTTATATTAGATAAATAAACTTTAATAATCATCTTAACAAACTGAAGTCAATAAACAATGGCATTTATTATGTTTTTCTTGAGGAGAACTAAACATTTTATATACATTCATGTTTCACATATTTTAGTATAAATATGCATTCCCATATATTTCATTGCCCATATTTTGTGTATTTGTTTTTTAGACTCCTGTATACATATTTCAAGCAACTTAGTCATTTTCTTTAGCAGCAGGATGTATTAAAATTAAGAAGATTAGAAATCAACCTAAATGTTCTATATCATACATAAGCAAAAAATAAATAATAAAACATTTATCAAAAGTTGCAGCTAATTTCTTTACAGTGATAACTGTAAACTAACTTCTTTCATGCAGTTCATAGAGAAAATGAATGCACCAAGGGCATCAAAAATCCTGCTATGTTTTCAGGAATAGGTACTAAGAAGTAAGGATATTAATATATGTCTCTTAGTTTTCTGATACTCTCATGACACATTACCACAAAATTGGGGGCTTAAACCAAAGAAATGTATCTTCTCACACTCTTCAAACCTAGAAGCCTGAAATCTGTAAAGGCAGTATCCCTGAAGACTCTAAGGGAGAATTTGTGTCTGGCACCTTACAGCATGCTGTAATTTGAGGCTTCATTACTCCAATTTCAGTCTCTCTGTTGACAAAACCTCTATCTCTTCTCTCTTAAATCCTCCTCTGCCTTTTTGTAAATGTATAAAGATGATTCTCATTGGATTTATATTCCACCAGAGAATGCAGGATTTTTTATTTCAATCTCAGATTTAATCACATATGTGAACACTTTTTTTTTTTTCTAAATAAGATAACATTCATAGATTCTTGGAACTAGGGTATGGGCATAACTTTTGAAGGGCTCACTGTTCATTTTCCTATCATATTTAGTTACTCTTAAATATTTTTGCTTGCTTGTATTCTACTGAGAATGGAACACAAGGCCTCAAAAATATTAAGCAAAAACTCTACCACTGAGCTACAGTCTCAGTCCTTGTATAACTATTCTTTGAAGTATCCTAGTTTGAGCTGGGGATGTAGCTCAGCGGCCTAAGTGCCTCCCAGACAAGGTACTGAGTTTAATTTCCAGTGCCAAATAACAAAAGTATCCTGGTTTGTACAAAGTAATAACTAAAAAAAAATTGCTACAATGACTAGAGTTAAAGGTGTTTTCCATACCTAAGATGGCTACCGCAACAGCTCAGTTATAAACTTGTACTTTAATAATTGATGGTATTTCAATATTATCCAAAACAACATATCCATTATTTAATATAGATATACCACTGATCAGATCCATCACCTGTTGGTCCCCCCTACAGTACTCAGACATAACTTTATGCAATGAGGGATTGGTATCAAGACTGTGAGAAAAACCAGAAAGCTAGTAGAATGATAAATTCCCTGAAATAAAATATTTTATTTACACATCTATATCAACATTCACTACCCACATCCTCTTGTACGTGCTGTCATCTCGATTACATATGTATACTTAATAAAATGTAAATAATATGTAAATCATTGTTTACTTAATTGTTTAGGGAATAATGGCAAGAAAGTCTGTATGCATTTAGTACAGATGCATTTTTTTCATCTATTTTTGGTCCACATCTGGTTTAACCTAAGAAGAACCAACTATCTACAGAACACTATTACATTAGTGGAGATTTGAGGGGCAAGTGACAATATGAATAAGGCTGAATCTGTTATTTTTATGGTGTTCACAAAACAAAAGGGTAGAGATGAGTCAATTTATATGAATAATATTATTAGCTGATTCTTCCTATGTAGTACCCAAATAAAGATACTCAATAAACATACAGACTAAGATTTCTAAATTACTACTATCATTACCACTTTGAATTTATAGAAAATATAAAGGTAAAAAAGACAAGTCAAACATAGATGGAATATCTTTAAAACCCTGGTTTTGTTTCTTTGTTTTCAGTATCTCAATGAGTTTTCAACAGTGCTTCAGTGACAGTTTGTAGAGTGAACTGACAGAATGCCTTGGTTAGCACAAAGCACACAAGGAAGGAACATTTTTTTCCTCCCTTAAACCCAGCAATTAACAAAGAAATCTGTGTTTACTCCCACTTAGGAAATGTGAAGTACAGTTATTTTCAAGGTAAGACAGAACTTGCTTTTGGAAAGGTCCTGATCAGAACTTAAAAGTTGGACAAAACTGTGAGCTTCTATATTCTAGAGATATGGACCATAGAAGAATTAGTGACAAGCTGGTGAATAAACAATATTTAATGAAATGCTATTACAAATGTTTCTACAAAGGACACCAACACCAAATTCAGAGTATCATTTTCCTGCTAATGCTCTAAACCTATTAAAGAAAAGAACAGAAGTCATCACAGGGATCACTTACAAGAATCACACCATGAGAAAAGGAACTGACAACTGCCTTCAGAGGTTATCTTTGGGTTTAGAAGCAACTAAAATAAACACACATCGATGGAACACATTTTCTAAATCATTTTCAATGCCACAAAATCTCGTACTTGATTTAGAACACTTTATAGGCATTTTCAGGTATTGGCACTTCTCAAAAATGTGCTATATTGTGAAAGGGAAGCTACATCAAATGCAAGTTTCTTGAAATTCTACACTGTAAATAATTTGTTTTAGGTAAGAAAGTTGGTATATATGATTCTGGCATAACCAACTATATCACTACCTAATTTTAAAATTAGAACCCCAGGATCTAATTTAAAATCTATCCAAGTTTTGTTTTGTTTTGGGATTTTTTTGTCCCTTTTTTTTTTTCCCCCACCGGGAATTGAACTCACAACCTCGCGCCTGTCAGGGCAGGCGCTTAAGGCACTGAGCCAAACTCCCGGCCCTGGTTTTTTGAGGCAGAGTCGCACTGTGTAGCTCAGGCCGGCCTTGTGCTCGCGTTGTAGCCCAAGCCGGCCTGGAACTCACAACGCTCCTCCTACCTCAGCCTCCCGAGTGCTGGGATTAAAGGCGTGCGCCACCACGCCCGGCTATCCAAGATATAATGTGTCTGTCTTAGTCACTCTGCCATTGCTGGAACAAACTATTCAAAATCCACAATTTAAAGGAGGAAAAGTTTATTACGACTCATGGTTTTTAGAGGTTTCAGTGTCTAGCTCACTAGCTCTAAGGCATGAAGGGCATGCCAGGAGGGCCCAGAAGGGGACAGATACTCAACTCATGGCTGCCACACCAGAGAGATAAGGGAGGAGGCAGGGAGGCAGGCAGGGACACTGTCTGGAAAATCACACTTCCATTCAAGGACACACCCCTTCCTAATAAGCCCCACCTCCAAACAACACATTTAGCTGGGAAATCATTAGTGGGTTACTCTGCTAATGAGTACAATGGTCTCCAATGATCCAATCAATTTCCAAAGTCACACTTCAGTACATGGAATTTGGTGGAAATATATTAGATCTAAACCACAACAGTATTAACATGCTTTAACAGATATTCCAAGAAACTAAAATTATTAATTGCATTTTCCCAATGTTTTTGTTCTGCACTTTTTAATACTATAGGATTATTGGACTAGAATAATTGAAGAATAGTGAAAATAATTATAGTTCCATTATAAGGCAAGATGTAAATTCTTCGCATGTAGGACTGTTGAAAGATACAATGCAGAAGGGAAAAGAGGTTGGAGAGCTAAAATGGCACTTCACATATTACTCAAATCTCATCATAATTCCCTATTAGCACTGTAAACTAAACACACAAGGGATACACAAGTGTGAAACCTGGGGAAAGACTTTTTTCTGTCATTTCAGGGACTAAAAATTATATATAAGAAAAGTAACATTTTCTTTAACTATTACCAATATATTTTAGAAATGCCTCAAAGTACATAATATATTGTACCTCTAGAGGTACTTTCAAAATTAGTGTGAAGGAAAACATTTAAGATGGAAAATGAAACATTGTACAGAAAATTATTAGCACAAAACTTTTGCCTCAATGAATCAAGAGAAACCAGTTATATGACTCTTTATTTTTATGATTATATGTTCCATGTTTATATCTTATACCCTAAACAATTGCTATGAACATAACAATATGCAATGTGCTGATTATTGTCACTCCCCTATTGGCTTGTTGTGAAATTGTTTTACTTTAATGTCTTACTTTTCTTCTGTTTAAAATTTTTAAAAAAGGAAAATAAAATAACATATGATGAAGATGGCAATTTATCATGTTGCCCTACACATTTTCTCAAAATAACCCTAAATAACAATATCCTATCAACTGCAACAGATGACTATGTTGTAAATTCTTAATACATATTAGTAGTTCTTAATCCATAGAATTATATAAACACACTCTGTGATGTAGAGAATTTCACTCTCCTTCCAGATCCAAATGTTTCAACATATTTGAACTATAGAAAATGCTACAGTCAAAAATCATAGATGAGAATGATTATACTAAACTACAGTATTCCTGGAAATATTATTTAGGATGATTGTTAAAGCAAGCAAAATTAACCAGGAATATTAAAAACTATACCACATTTTCCCAATAATTTGGACCCTGACACTATTTTGGACACTGGCAAAATTAATGATGGCTTTTTCAGTTACGAGTCAATAAAAGGAGAACTGTAACTAAATAGCAACTAATAAAACTTCAATTAAAAGCAACAAGCAAAGATTGAACCAAGAAGAACCTATGATTGAATCTCTGGTTGTCACCATAGACCAAGTCTCTGTGAAATGACACTCACATCCACTTGTTCTCCTGGGTAAAGTCAATTCTGAAAGCTATGCACATTTCTCACTGTTTACCCGACTTTTCCTTTAACATGCTGTCAATATTTCCTTTTAACAAATAAATTGATTATATGCCATTTGGCACTGAAAATTTTTCATGTGAGACTCATTTAAAAAATTTTCCTTTGCTTGCACTGGCATCTATAATAGGACAAAAGATTTCATTGCATCTCTTTCATGAAGCAAAATAAAAAGGATAGAAAATGAATGAAGTACAGGTGAAATTCCACATATAGATAAATCTGTTTCAAAATCTGAAAAACATCATTTACAGTACCCCATAGAGTGTTTCTGGTCACTTTCCTTATGCATACATAGTTAGATTGCATTTCCCTCCACAGTTAATTATGTCTATAGGATTTCTTAAAACTATCTACATGCAAATGAAAGTGGCCTGTGTCAGAAGGAAAAGTTAACAAATTTCTGGGATTCTCTGGTTCCTTTATTCCGCCCCACACCATAGTAAACTATAATATCCACATAGTGCTGTCTAAATAGTCTGGGCTCTATAATAAATACTTTTAATACATAGGACACTTAAATAGGGGATGTGAGTTTGTCAAGGGAATTCCCAGGAAGAGCTGGATGTAGGAATTAAAGATGCAAGATGACATATGTTGTAAACCACTATGTAAAATTATAGCCTGTAAAAATTTAAATAATAGATGTATGCATGTTATGATTTATATCTAGATGTCTATCAACAGCCTTATGTGCTCACAGGTGGGGCTTTTCAGAGATGACTGGATCTAGGCTGTGTGGTACTGGGATTAAGGGTGTGTGCTAACTAAAATGGTTTAGCATAGTTCTGGGATAATGGAAGCATCACATTGGGTGTGAGTGGCACCAACCAATAGGTTTGTGGCCTGACTAGAATATAACGGGACAGAAAATAATGCAGGCTTGCTACTTGCAGTCTCCTACCTGCCACCCCATGACTGCTTATCCTCTGCAATGCCCCCCTGCCATGTTGCCCTGCCTTGGTGCCAGCGGACTATGAACTGAAACCTCTACAAACTGTGAGCCAGCATAAACCTTTCCTCCTTCAACTTCAGGTGCCAGATATTTTGCCTCAGCAATGAAAAATGTAACTGAGACAATGTATCTAATGAACTTGCTATCCTAGTAGAAACAGTTGGGAAAAACAATGCATAGGTTGGTTCCTATTATTTGAACTGCAAAGCTATCTGTCAGAGGAAAGAAATGAGATCACGAGGAGATGAGTTAGCACGCAGAAAAACTCAGCCTAAAAATGCTATACAGAAGAAAAGTTGATTCCGAAACTGAGAGGGGCCTCCAGTGGGAAAACTGAACTCAGACTTGCAACAAGGATCAGATGAAAGCTAAAGCTATGACACACACTGTTAGCAACTGCAATTTCATGAAGGTGACTCAGTGCAAAACCACAAAAATCTATTTGGCATCTATTAAATCCCTTCTATTGAATAAAATGTCACAAGGGGTAAGGGACTAAAATTGTGATTCTTTCTCTAAAGTCCCCAAAATGAAACATAACTATAATTGAATTGCAGAGTGAAATAGAAGATGAAAAGCAAAGGAATAAAATAATGTTGAGGGTTAGATTATGAAAAAAGCTAGTATAAGAACCATTCTATAAGTACTGATTTTATAATACTTATCCTACCAAACAAAATTTATTCAGGTATAAAGATCTTGTAGCTATTCAAATTTAATTGATCATTAGGGCTTTTTATCTCATCCAGTTGAAAACCAATTTAACAAACCTACCCAGAAACTCTAAGTGTCTATACTTTTGTTCTCCAAAGTCTTCCTCAGACATAATCAGGAAACAAATGGAAAAAGCAAGGTCTACAAGAAGAGTGAAAATAAGAAAATTACAGAGCAAAAAACTGCATTAATCAGAATTGTGATCTATTCAAGGAACAGTGTCTACTGTTAGGTTTGGGATGTTTACATCCTCCTAGTTTATTATGGGATTAATGTGCATCAGTAAACTGTTAACTCTTCTCCTTTTTAATGGAGTGTATTTCCTATGGTTATTTTGTCACATTTGCATTTGTGGGCTAACGAGAGTTATGGTATTTTTTATTTCATATGTCTGCAGATAAAGAGATGATTTGGATTGAGATATCAACAACAGTATTAATGATGAAATTATTGCATATAATGCACCATCTTGGACTCTGAGTATTAGTCTATGACTAATGTGCTCCTTTGTTGGCCCTACAAGGGAGCTGATTATATTTTGTAAGCAGAAAGCAGTGAATCAAATATCCAATGACTAATATTATAATGTGTTACTGATTAGTGCAATCCACTATATATTTTTAGGGCTTTTCCTCCAGCAACACCACGTACTATATTTTCCTGCCTTCTTAACCTCTATTGTGGATGTGAGATGCTGCCTGATGAATTAGGACTAGAAGTGAATCATGTCCTTTCAATACAGAAATTTTAACAACAACAACAAAAACCCATAACCAACCCAGTTACTTATTCCTTTGTCAGGGAAAGTCGCTATCTCATTACAGGTGCTATTTTAGACAGTCTTAAAGATCATTTGAATAGACTGATGGTGGGTGTACAGTGAGCCAAGGAAGCCAACCTGACTTGTGTTAGGTCAAAGAGTTTGGAGATTGTTATCACAGCATATGCAAATCAATTCTGAATGATTTCTTTAATGTCATTATCATTTCGGTTTGTACTAAGATGATTGCATCACAAATCAAATTAGTAGAGTGCATTGCAAGAGTTAGAAACAAAATGTAGATGGACCTTCAAGTATAATTTGAGGGAAGAAAACTAGAAAAATCATCACAGAGACAGTATGACTTGCTTTACTTTATAAACTCATGTCCAAGATTATTATTTAAGGTTATATTTGCAAGTGGTGAAGTATACAAAATACAATTACCAGAAGATGGGTAGTGATTATGTCTAATGCTTTTTATATTAGAAGGAGCATGTGAATAATTAGAAAGTGCTGGAAAGGTTCCCCTCTTCCTTCCTGTGATAGATGCATGGATGTTTACTCTTTAAATACTGATTATGCATCAAGTGCATAATTATGCACTTGTTCCTATTTATTTTATATTTCACAATAAGTTCATAAAAGTAAATGAAGATTTATCTACACTGATAATATAAAGCCAAAATCTGTGTTTAGAGTACGAAGCCATTTAAAGGTTTCTGGGATTTAGCAGCAAGTTATTTTAATGTATACTGAGATTATGTTAAAATTTAAAGTTACTATATTGAGGAATTTTACTCCAATTCAATATGCATACATACTTTAAATACAGTTTAGAAGAAATGCAACTATATAAACTATAGTAGACCAAGAGTGCACTCCTCGAAATGGCCATTATATAATATTTGGAACCTATGAATATGTTAATTTATGTAAAGAAATGATGTTGCAGATATGACTGAGCAATGTAATATGGAGCTAAGAAAATGATATTAGCCTGAACTGTCCCTTGGCAGAGCATAACACAGAACCCTCATGAAAGAAAAGAGGGCATCAGGGGAATCAGCTAAGACTATGTGACTATGAAGCAGAGGTCAGAGAGAAACAGAGGTAAAGAGAAAAAGTGAGAACAAGAGCTAGAGAGGGGTCATAAGCAAAAGCAACCTCCAGGCTTGTAAAAATGAAAAGAGCTCTTTATCTTAGCTTTGAGAACTACCATATATGAATGCCTAGATTCTGGTACTGTATGATTCATTTCAGATTTCTCACCTCTAGAACTAGGGTACATGGTGAAAACTGTATTATTTTAAGCCACTAATTTATGAGGCACACAGTATACATTAGCTTTATTATAATGGAAATATAAAATTAAGACATCTACTTGGATGTTTACATTTTATAGCATTCACTTCTGCACATTCAGAATCTTGATCAATATCTTGATCACAGAAGGCATTCAATAAGTATTCAGAAATCAATAAATGAAACAAAATAAAGTGAACAGTGAGGTGAGAAAAAGAGAAGTAGAAGTACATTCAGGAAAAATATTTTATAATAATTCTTTGATAATATATTAACATAAATTTTATAAAATTTATTGTTTTAAAACTTGAATAACATATAAACATAGCTGAATAGATATGTAAAGTTTGCACAGTTGTTGCATAGATAATATCACAAATATAGCTGTATATGTAATGATAGTAATTATGATTTCTCTACTTAGAGAAAACTAGGATATTCTGTATATATATATATACAAGTCAATACACAATTTCTACAAGAGTGAAGCAAGAAGATCAATTTGGAAATATGAATTATGTTCCACAAATAAAGTTATTTAACTATTTTTGCTTTTAGGCATGTTATTGAATAGTAATATCTCTGCTTTATTAGTCTCAAATTTTATATCAATGATCAATCAGAAGTATCTATATTAGATTACTATTTTAATAAATTTTAATATATCTTGACATTTTCAGAGGAGGATTTCATACTTAAAGAAATTCTCTGTGGTTTCACTCCAACATAATTAACTTTTTTGCATATATAGGTCATCAAGACAAATCCATCACAGAAGTTCTATAACAAAAAAAAGAAGTTCTATAACATGACTTTAAAAGTATGTCTATGTTTTTGTCTAATATCGAGTGATCACTTATATCTGAAAAATACAATTTAATTAAATACAATTTTTAAGGAGAATTTATTTTAATTGTACTAAAATGTTAGTCAATTTTCACCTCGTTTTTTGGACATATGTCTTAATTTTTATTTATTTACTTACATATTTGGTACCAGGGATCAAACTCACGATGTACCGCTTGCCAGGCAGGCTCTTGTGACACTGAGCTAAATCGCCTGGCTAATATTTTTAATATTCAATTAAAACTTGGCCTAAATTGGTTTAATTATAAATCAGTTTAATTTATATTTAAAAATACAAAATTTGATAAATACACAGAAGCATGGTGTAGGCAAATAAATACACAGATATGGAGGGTATTCAATGACATGAATATCTTAACATGTCAAACTAACAAGATAACCATATTATTTATGGGTATAAATTTTTTGTAATACATTATATTAAAGCCTTTATATTAGCAAAATGGTTACAAGAACTATCATTACAAGGGCTAATAAGAGTTTCTGATATTGATCCAAATACAGTTATATATTATTCAACATCTTTGAGGGCTGCCAAAATTGATTACAAATCCTTTGGGAAAGAGATGTTGCAATAAATAATTTATTAAATACCTTTGATAAAATGGTATTGATGATATCTACTTCCCTAGGTGAACAGCTAATTTTTCTATAATTTGCAGTTGCACAAAGCTTTGCACTACGAACAGCTAGATAATGTCAAATTATAACAGAGCTATTTGGCAGAGCTCAGAATTGTGAACTAACCAAAAGACATTTCATCTACAATTTCATTTAAATATATTTGGAGCATAACTTAGTTTTTATTTTTAATATTACCCTTTCTTCCTGACTCTTCACTTTTGAAATTTCTTGGTAATGTTCATATCTGAAAATGTAAGTTAGCATATTAATAAAGTACATATCTGGTATAACATCTTTTTTCCTGAAACATGGAGTCAATGTTCTTAAACACAGTGATATTCCTTCAATTCATATTCCTGCATAGAGTTGTTTACTTCTATTCTGTTTTCTAAGTCCAAAGTTCAAAGTCCACTTGCATTTTCCAAAATCAGTATCACTACAACGTGCATACATAAATTCTTTCTATAAGTATGCAGATTAATCATAAATAACTGACAGTACTTAACATAATTTCTGATGTTGAACATTCACTACTGCTCGATTCTTGGTACGTTCCTAAATTTTTTAGATTGAGACCTAATCCCCAATGTGTTTGTTACAATTTTTGGCTTTTGAGAGATGATCAAAATGTGAGGTGAAGCCACCATGAGTAAGATTAGTGTCTGTATAAGTAACAGGCCCCAGGCAATTAGATAACCCCCTCCTTTATGTGAAGACAAAACCAGAAGATACCAGAACAAACAGAAAGCTCTCGTCAGATACTGAATTCTCTGTTGTTTTGCACCATGGACTTCTCAGTCTCCCCAATAGTGAAAAACAAATTTCTCTTCTTTAAGAGCTCTCTAATTTAAGGTATTTTATTTATACCTACCCAAAAGCACTATGAGAGTATTTACTGCCAACAGAAGTTGCAAACAATTTAAAATCTAAGTGGAATCATTATTTTAATCTTCTTTTATTTGTTCTAGTTAAATATTATTCGGTGCACTAATAGGATTGTGATAATCACCCAATGAGTAGATACGTCAAATCATTACATTACAAAAGCTTAATACATACAATCTTAATCTGTCAACTAAATATTTAAAAAGCAAAAAAAAAAAAAAGTTCTGTGATAGAAAATCCACATAATAACTAAGAAATATCCAAACATATTTTAAAACTTATATGCCTTCCAGTGATTGCTTCTCAAAACCAAATTAGCGACAATTTAAAATGCACTGATATTCATTACACGGATAGTTTGCTATAGCTTTAACTGATTTCTACCCATAATTCTTTCTTTATTTTTACCCTAGTGCAACACTAGTATCTTCTGATAACATTTCTTAACCCAGGATAATCTTCTGATTTCTTCTAGTTTCTGAAACAACATTGATTTGATCGTGTAAAGCAATAATCATATTATTTATGTTTTCAAATGTAGATTTACTTTAGTTATAGAACTTTTATTTCAATATCTTATTAAATCAATTTTTATCTTTCCAAATAGTTTTTTTCAACTCATATTTCCTGCCTTGGAAAATTGAAACCTTTTATATTTTATACAGACATTTGCTATTTCACATTAAATTCATGAAAATCTTAATAATTCATTATCCAATACCACATTTGCTCTGCTCTCTCTATGGAATCTGTAAATTTCAAATTTCTGTAAAGTAGTATAAATACTCGAATTTAATATTTTCTCGTTCTTTAGTTTTACCTTGTTTTAACAATTAATCACATACTTGACAGAGTTCATTATATCAATCACCTTGTTCGCCTATCTGTAGACTATTCATGCTCCCCTATCAAATGCTAAGTTAAAAGTTAAGGTGTATAACTCTTAATTAACTTTTCTGTGAAAGACAGGCACATATCTATTTTAATACTGAAGAAAAGAGATACTACTCTACTATTTGTCCATGGTCTTCAGCATAGAAGAAAAGAAATTATTCCTACACGAATCTGATTCATTTTGGTTTTTTCTTTTTTAACCGAAGATCAAACTTTGCTATACAGGTTACATACTTAATTTAAATACTTTTCTCACTTAGAAAAAATTACAATGATGTCTGAAAGCGCACACGGGTATCAGTTAAAACATAAACTTATGTAATGGAAAGGGAATCTCTACTTTGTTAAAAAACTGCTAAACAAATTGATATTTTGTTGCTAATATTTATGTTATAAAGCCATTATTTTCCAAGAAAACATATGCACTTTCCTTTTTTGTGTTAAGATTAGCACCACATTTAACAGATGCACCAACCACAAGTTTTCTTTTATTATAAGATTAAATTGCATTTAAAATTTTATCAAATACAAGAATTTTTACACACCAGGTATACATACAATCACAACACACACAGACAAGCATGCAAGTGGTATTTAAACTCAAGATGTTTACTAATACATTGAAAGGCTGGGGTTACAGTTTAGTGAAGAGTATTGTTTAGCAAGAATGAGACCCTGGGTTTCATCCTATCACCACTGCCAAACAATGCTAATGATATTAATAACTTGATCTATGGTTATTACATTACTAAGACTTTAAACATCATGAGCCAAAGTTAGATAATATATTGTCTATCTCAGCAGCAGGCACATATGTGTATATATGTATGTATGAATATTTAGCCCTATGTAAGCAAATATGTTTGTGCTAATTCACTATTTTACACAATCTGAGAAATGGCTGATACTGAAATTAAAACTGTTGGCCCGGGGATTTAGCTCAGTGGCACAAGCAGCTGCCTGGCAAGTGTGAGGTTGTGAGTTCAAACCCTGGTACAAAATAAAATTTAAGTTAAATTAAATTAAAATTGTCACCACTAACTTGCACTACTTCAAAGAAGAGTTTTTTTTTCCTGGCCTTCTTTTTCTTTAAATGTTCAGAGATACTATGAGAAGTTACAGTCAAATATTCCCCATCTTGTCACAGCAATCAACCAAGAAAAGTTGTTTGGCTAATCTCTTTGAAAAGCAATTATTACACTGTTTTTTTCTAAGCAAAATAATTTGTAAATGAGACTAATAGAGCAAGTTAACAAGAAAACATAATTGGATATAGTCTATTTTCAAAGCATGTTAGATAAATATTACAAGATTAACAAGGCTAGGAATTTTCTGGATTAAACAGAATAAATGCAAAAATTAAAGGTTTGTAAATATGATGTATATTAGTGAAGAAAAGAATGATCTATTTTTGCTTAACTTCTTTCCAACATTTCCATCAAATTTCAAAATAAATGGAAAATGAAGTTCATTCAAGTTCAATCTAGAGATCATTGTGCTGTGTTGATTTCGTTCCAGTTCAATGATTCTTCGAAACAATTTTTGTTTGGAGTTCAAACGTTTCACACAAAAAAATGAACATATCATTTCACTGTGCTTGAAAACACCTTCACTTGAATTTTTTTGAGAAGTACCATAGTATCTCCATGCATAAATTTCAATGCTCCTTTCCAAGAAGCAGTTAGAGAAAATAAATACACTATTAACAGTATGAAATACTCCATTTGGACAAATACTTCGAATTCATCAGGAATAAATGGCATGTTCATTTCCACAAAGCATTCCTAATGTAGCCATCACCATGATATTAGTGAGTGTGGTATTCAAAAATGTGGAATAATATAGATTTCTGTAGTGTGTTCCCCATGCACATGTCATAGATACAAACATTTAACAGTGTATAGGTAAAAATATAATTAGAAAGTGATGTGTTTTTAGTGATTTTTACATTTTAGTATGTTTTTTGAATTTTGGATTTTGTAATATAATATCCGTGTGACTCATATAATTAAATTCTTAATAATGGGTGTGTTTAATATTCAGATAAAAAATTTCTAAAAATCTAAAATCTGTTTTTTATAGACATACAAACAGGCTCAGAGCAACCCTTTTATAGTTTTACTTATTTCACATTTTTCTGAAGCAAAAGTGTAATATAAATGTTATTTTGACATCATCCATAAGAGAAGTAGGAGTGAGTTGCATTCCTAGTTGCTTTATGAGTGTGTTACCACTAGGGTAGAAACCTAAGGTGTCTGCAGGAGTGAAACCATGGTCCAAAGAAAGAGTGTCTAGAAAAAGGGAAAAAAATGGTGCTTAAAGTTACCAAGGTATTTAGGCATGAAAAAATTCTTGTAACCTTAGCAACTACTTCTAAGATAACAATATGCAATATATAACTATTGTTAGTTTTTTATTTCTTTGAAATTCTGTATCATTTCTATCCTTTCTTTTTTGTTTTGGTAAAAAAATTTGATGGTATTACTCAAGTTACAAAGTACTTTGTAAGTCTGGTTCATAGTTCATAAATTCATAACTGGATTTTTTCCAACAGTTTTAAAGGTTCCCTTTCCACCAGGATAAAATTCTGATCCTTCTTCAAGCTCCTTTATACTTCTCCCTTTACACTGCTTCTGGTTCAATTAGCAAATGCAGCCCTCGGAAATGGATGTCGGCTACTATTTTAAAAATTTTCACTATAGTAAACCATAAAGTATTTTATGTGGCTAAAAATGCTGTTTAACATTGCAGGTTTATGGAAATTAGATTAAGTTTAAGTCGCCTGATCACTGGTATATGAACATTTGCAAACAGCATTACATTCTAACTAAAGAATGTATTGTAATTTTATGGAGCATGATTAGCAGGTATTGTGGAAAACCTCAAAAATTCCTACACACCACCTGGCCTGCCACTGTGTTTATAAATCTTTGAAATGAGCTTACTTTTGCCAAAGATAAGTCAATTGAATATCATTAGAAAACAGTTAAGAATGAGTGCAAATGGAAACTATTTTTGTACCTGCACTTAATCTTCAAAATAGGGATTTTACTATTGCTTAAATGATAATATTGTAAAAATAGGTTATTAATATAGACACCTAATTCATCTTAGTCTTCCTTTACTTCGTGGAATTTCCACAGCAGATTCGTTAGTTGTAATACCTTGAAGTTATAATGCCTGTGAGTGTGGTGGCACATACCTGCAATTTCAGCATTCTGGGAGGCTTAGGCAAAACAGCTGTAAGTTTGAGCCCAGCCAGACCAATTTAGAAAGATCTTGCTGTTTTAGGAAGAAAAAAGTCAGATAAAAGTCAATCAGGACTTAGTATAAATTACTTCTCAAAACTGTACAGAAGAGTGCAGTGATTTTCCGTGTAGTTTTGTGAATCTCTTACAGAGTCATAGCTTGTTCCTTTATCTTTTAATTTTAAGCAGTCTTTAACTTGCCTAAAATAAGAGAACACAGCCAAGGTTAGTGTGCCAGTTCTGATTTTAGAACTCAAAACTCTTGCATGCTTCCATAGAGTCTTGGCCTCTTGCCTCTGGTATAAGGATACAAGGCTATTTTGCTCAAAGATTTGAAACTACATGAAGGATAATTGTCTAGACTCAGCTATAAACCAGCCAGATTCCCGTCAATCTAGTAACTGATTGCTGTTGACTGAGCAAGCTGAGTTGTAGAGAAGCCAATATAGGCCCAGATCAAAAGAGTCACTCAGCCAAGTCACAAAATTTTAATAATAAATACTTGCTGGTTTATTCCAGTAATTATTGGGATAACTTTGTGCACAGAATTAAAGCAGAAATACACTTCTAATATAAACAGAAATAAAGCAGCAAGATAAAACAATTTAAAACTATTTTCATCAACCTGTTGCTAAAATTATGGCTCAAAATTGAATGCCTCATGAAACTTCAGCTATATATAATACTTGGAGTACCTGGAGGTTTCTGCTATAGTGAACCATGTGTCATTCCATGTAATCACTTTATCAGATCATATCAAGTAGTTAAATTACTAAATAATATGATGTAGCATCATTTATTAATTTAATAAATTATTATTAAATTATGCATGGATGCACACAGAAGAAAGTTATTCTAGGTTAAAGACTGACTCTGGTTCTTTTCCCAGATTAACAGTGCTTGCTGCCTTTTATATCTAACTTCATAATTTCTAAGAATCAGAAGGCTTCCCTAATAACTGATGTATTATAGTTTCCTCTAAAATCCACCTGGGTCAAGTCTTCATCAGAATGTACTACTTCAGCTATCTCCAAACCTCACACTCTCACACTAATAGTTGTTCTTAAAAACACATAGAAGGACTCCTTGAAATTCAGCCCAATGAACTGTCCTTTACACTTCAGCTCATCTCATGATTTCTGATGAAACATGGATATGGAGCTTGCACCTGTAACTCTAATTTCCTGCCTTGTCCTATAGGCATGATCATAATCCAGGCAGCTGACACATCCATAGAACACCTGAACACCATGATTCTGGCAGGAGTCCCTGCAGACTCTGCCTATATATAGTTCTTTTCATCAGACCTCCAAACATTTCAGTGAGTCACTTATAATCCATGATATATCCCGTCCTGTTTAAACTAGCTAAGAATGAATCTTCTTGTCCTCAATTAAGATTCCTGAATTTAAAGATAAAAGGATACTCTGCATCCTTGATTATATCTTGACACACATTAATTGCTTAATAAATACGGAATAAGAAAATCTCATGGCTTTTCCATTCGTAATTAGAGCTCAGTTCAATGCAAATTTTCAGCTATGATATTCATCTAAAAGTAAAATTATAACAAAAGAATTTCATGCGTTATTGAGATCTTATGTCAAATAGCAAATGTTAAGTAGGACTACTGATTTCATTCAATGTATACTTCACATTAACATAATCAGAAAGTTATAACACTATCTTAAATATACCTTAAGGAATAATTCTTAATGAATAGATTTAGGAAAGGAAAAGGATGAAGAACAAAGAAATGGAAGAATCCACAGTGTTCACTTTATTACCTACTACTTGTTTGAAATAACAGAGTATTATCATTCATACTTTTACAAGAGGAAATTTCTTGGTAAAAAATCCTGCAGTGTTCGAAAGCAATGATATGAATAATGATTACATGAAACATCAGTGAATCACAGAGAAATCCAAAGGGGAAATAAATTCAGTCAAGTAATTCACATTGTACAAATAAATGTTAATTTCCTTTAAAGTCATTATTTCCTTTAAAACAGGAATTTCTTTCTGTATGATGACCCAAGCTTGATTTATCCTCATTCTGGCAAATACAAGTTCCTTTTTCACCACCTGTAAACAGGCACTTCCTGCTGAATTCTAATACTATGCTTCCAAGATCTGTGCCAAATCATGTCCTTAGAAGAAACACACACACACACACACACACACACAATGCAATTCCAAAATTCTGTCTTCTATGCCCCCATTTAACATTAATTCATTCTTTATGGACAATAAATTGAATTTTTGTTCACAGTGTTATGACTGGAAATAGTAAAGCAGTAGCACCTTTTTTTCTAAATTTGCATTTTAAACAAAATTCTGAAATTACTGAATTTGTTTTGTCAGTATCTTTGCAAATCATTGATAAAGGTATTCTAACAAATTTCTGTACAGTCACAAAATGTATAGCATTCACCTACAAAGCTAATGAAATCCAAGCAGTCTCTCTCATTCTCTGCAATGTATAAGGAACAAATAAAATTGAGAAAGTCTTCTAACATAAAAAGTCAGCAGATCATCCAACAATGATACATCTCAAATGTAATACTCACTCCTAATGGCAGCAAGTCAAACAATGTGTTTAGGGACAAATGAAGGTTAAAATCACAAAAGAACTTTGGAAAAAATAATTAAATGAATGGAACGCTATATTAGAACAAAAACACGAAACATTATTTGAACAAAAACACTAAAAATTAAACACATAACTAATAATGTGTTGTGATACAGTGGAATAAATGTTACAAACACTGATTTCTACATCCAAGCCATATTTGGAATTTTTAAAGTTTAGGTGCAGTGTTAATAAGATGATTCTAGCAAATTTATTTTTCTTTCTTTCCTAATAATATTATCAAGTCTTCCAAGAAAGACATTATTTTCTACATGAAATACATAAAATAGCTATCTTAAAAAACATATTATTGGATTTTGTATATATTTTCTGCCTTTCTATAAATTACGAATGACTTTAGCAATTAAAAAATATATTAGCTGTACGGCAAATATTGCTTAATATGCATTTTAAGGCGATGGAACAATATTACAATCCTTTTAAAATCAAATACCTAATGGAATAATAAAAAATCCTTCATTAAAACACTAATTTTTTCATATTGATAGAGGCACAAAGTAGCTGTATGACTATCATAACTACCAGAAATTTGAGTTTACAGTCAGCTAATTTAAGAAACAACACATGAAATTAGTACCCTGGGGCTGAAAACAAGCACTTAAAATTGAGATGTGACATTAATTAAAGGAGAAAGGACTATAATATTACTATGAAGTAATCATTATGCTAAGGAGAACATATAAAAGAGAATTAGAACTGCAAGATAATGTCCAATTATCTAGACTCCTGAGTTCAAAAGTAATATCATAATCTCCCAAATGAAAAATTACAGAACTTTTGAAAAGTAATGTAAAATATGCTTAAAAATGAAATGCAAAGCAAGAAAACAAACTATAATCAAAGAAGGTAGGGTGGTGAAAATGAAAATAGATGCCTTTGTATTTTTAGCCTACAATTTAGTAGACATGAAATTAAGAACCTTGCTATCCAACGTAACTGCTTTTGTTCTTGTCATCAGTCATATACAGACATTGAAGAAACTGTTTGCCTTTTATAATAGAAATTAAGGTATGGAAAAGAGAACAAACAATTGTGCTTCTCCAAACATCCTATATACACTTCTGGGAAACAGTGAGCATTGTGAATGCAGGTTAGAAAGGAAATATTAACCAGAACTGTTGGGGAAGGAAGGGTAGCAATGGGATGGGAAGAAAAGTGGAAACAAGAAGAAAGAAAAGGAAAGGAAGAAAACAAAAAGAAGGGGAAATTAAAAAGAAAATAATAAAGCAGAGGCCTTTTTTATAGTCATTCTAATTTGTATGGCTACAGATCCACCTGGATTACATATAATTGAATATGGACCATTTTTCACATCCCTCCATTCATCTACAACAATATCACTCATAATGAACTTGTTCCAACGGCCTAACCCTTTGGAGACTCATTCCCTACATCTCAGGGAGGTAGAATGACCTCTCCAGGTCCTGAACAACTGAGGCACTTGATTTGAATATTTTGAGATTTAAGTACCTGCTTCTTCTCTGTCTTACTGGGTGTTTGTAATAAATCATTTATTAGAACACATGAGTATGCATATATAGTGATGATGTGAACTCCTATCCCTAGTTCCCTGCTGATGCACTGATCCAAACAACCAACCAAGTCTACTGAGCTAGTCAAAAGAAGGTCATAAATTCTCATTTTGATGAACACTTAAAGTTTCCAAATGCCTTCATCACAATCACATATTTATATTTGTTGCAGAATCCTGAAAAGCATCTAAACAATCAGATATTTTAACAAGATAACTAGCCATTTTTATCCAATGTAACATTGACTGAGAGCGATTTTTCCATTAGGATTTTAACAGTGATTCCTATGTACGTGCACAGTTATTTTAGTTATAATACTATAATGAAAAGTCATGAATACAGGCAACTTACTTTAATTCATCCATATACTAGTCCAATCATTAAACCAAGAGAGCCATGTGCTTAAATTATTGAACAAATGAAACATGCTCAGTTTTCGTATGACTTGAAACAAAGTAAAGAAGACCAACATAAATAAAGAAAACATGAATCTAAAAGTACAATCACAAACTTTAATACAATGACAAGCTCCAATAATAGTGAATGACTTCATAAGTTGTTTCAAATAATGAAAAAACAGACCTCTAATTCCAAAGAGCAATACTGGATTATTTCTCTTAACATGATGTTCTCCAGCTTCATCCACCTTGTTGCAAATAACAGCATTCCCTCATTTTTTATGACCCATATTCCAATATATTTTTGTGAGCTATACAAATTGTATGCTACTTACACACATTAATCATATATATAAATATCTATTTATCAATCAATGGGCACTTAGCTTATTTATGTATTTAGCTACTACAAATACTCCTGAAATAATTATGATTGTGTAGAAATCCCTACAAAATATTAACTTTATTTCCTTCAGATATATATCCAAAAGTGGGATTGCTGAATTGTTTGCTAGTTTTATATTTTTTTAAATCTTCAGACTATTTTCCATAAAGGTTTTACCAAATACCCAAAACTACATCATGTCATTTATCTATGGAATCTTAAAAAGTAAAACTAATAGAAACAGCAACTAAAATGATCATTGCCAGTATCTGAAAGGTATAGAAAGTGTATGTCAATTGAAGAGGACAAATTTTAATTTTTAAAGATGAGTGATTTCTGATAATAGAATGAACAGTATGGGTGGTGATAGATGTATTTATTTGAACGTAATAATTATATAACATTTACATATATCAGCTCATCATGTTGAATATTTTCAATATATACAATCTTTGTTAATAAAGTTCCTAAAACTTGGACAATCAAATGAATTGAATTTTTATTCATATTACTAACTTAAAATATGAATTCCTCTTGAGATTTACTTTTGTATTCTTATATTATTCAATCAGTCAATGAATGCTTCATAAACAGGCAGAGCACATACTAAAAGTGGTGCACATCTTATATGATAGTCAAATAAAGTGAGAATTACTCACAATTCTCAAGTGATAGAAAAATAATTTGGCAGCACTCGCAGCAGTTTGGAATATCTACGAAGTCCTCACAATGTATATGGCTTGTGTCTAAATGTTCCCCCAAAGCTTCGTGTACTCATAGGTGGGGCTTTTCAGAGGTGGCTGGATCTAGAGTGTGTGATGCTGGAATTAACAGTGTGTGATTACTAAGTTAATCCATGGATTGGTTTGCCATAATTCTGGGTAGGATTAGGGGTGCCCCACCCTGGGGTGAGTGCCACTCACCGTAAGGCTAGGTAGCCCTGATACAATACAAAGGAACAGAAACAATCTGCTGCTTGTCACTTGATGATTGTTGCTTTGCTTCTTCACTATTTTGCCGCTTTTGCCTGCCATGAACTGTTTCTCCTCTGTGATGCCCCTCTGTTACACCACCCAACTTTGGACCTGACTATGAAGTGAGAGCTCTACAAACTCTGATCCAAATAAACTTTTCCTCCTTTAACTTCAAGTGGTAGGTATTTAATCTCAGCAGTGAGAGAAAAGTAACTAAGACAATGATGTTGAATTTAAAAGAAAAAACAAACAAATGAAAGCAAATGTTCTAGATGGAAGACAACGTATACAAAGGTCTTACCATTAAAAGAATTGAAAAAAGGCCACTATATCTGAATAACTTTACCAGTCTCATTTATGTAGTAGTTACGTTCCATATCTTTGTTACATGCATACATATACATGTTTCTGTACATGTGCACATATAGACTTGTTTACATATACATAGATGTTCAATAGTTGATACATTTTCTGCTTTGTATTTACTTTGTATCATCACCCACAAGATTTGACAAAGTGCTAGTAAACAATGATTTTCATTTCACTACTACATAGATTAGAGTTGGGGTTTCTTCCATGCAATAATGATAATCCACTCATATATGGCATGCAACTCACTTCTGGCAAGTAAATGTCTGGAGCAAGCATGTGAAAAATAACCAATTGACCCTATATTTTTAAAAATGTTAGAAAATTGACATTCCTCTGCAGACAATATGAGTTCTGGCTTAACACTTGGAACTGTTCATCCTTATTCAGACAGGTAACTTAGAGGAAAAAAGCATGAAAGAGAGGAAAGACAGCCTTTGAAAGTAAAATTGAAATAGTGACGTGCAGCTGTATTCAAATGCTTCTTGTTACCTTTGATAATGTATTGCAGTATTTTGGAGCCAATATGGATTGATTTGATTCCCTCATATTAAAAACATTATAAATTTTATAGACACATGATTCACAAGGTTTCAAACTTATAAATAAAATATTAATGACAACATTGTATAACTGTTTGAAGAAAGTTTTTAGAATTGAATGACCAAAGCAAGAAGAAAAATAACAGTCATCCTAAGGAAAATTTCACCAAAAGACTCTATAACCAGGAATAAAAATAATTAATGCAGAGATATTCCATGAAATTATCTGCAGAGGCAGAAGAGGACTTTCTAATCTTTGAGAGGAGAGGCTGGGATTATACCTTAGCGGAAGAACATAGGCTTTGTATACCCAAGGCTAAGGCTCAATCCCCAAAACCAAAGACTGCTGTGGTTTTTTGTTGTTGCTGTTGTTTTGGATTTTTTTGTTGTTTTTGGTTTTTGGTTTTGGTTTTTGGTTTTTTTGTGGCACCGGGGATTAAACTCACAACCTTGTGCCTGCCAAGCAGGCACTTAAGCCACTGAGCCAAACTCTTGGACCTAATTTTTTTTTTTGAGGCAGGGTTGCACTATGTAGTTCAGGCCGGCCTTGCTCATGTTATAGCCCAAGCAGGCCTAGAACTCACAACGCTCCTCCTACCTCAGCTTCCCAAGTTCTGGGATTAAAGGTGTGCACCACCACACCCGGCTAGCCCCCAAAACCAAAGGTAAGAAAATACATAATCTGTGAGAATAGGATATTTCATTATTGAACTGCCTGTTAGCTTTGACCGAACCTGACATACTATCTGCCAAGAAGAGACATGGTGAAGAATTAACTGGCTAGAAAAAACTGAACATAAATGTGAATATTTTAATGTTTTCACTCAAATTTAGTAATTCTTAAAGAAAGCACACTGAGACTCTGCACTTTATGGTAAACAATAAGGATGCTAAAGGGCAACTTGGAATTCCAAGCAGGGAAGACAGTGAAGAGCGGGGCCACAAGCAAGAAGGTAAAAATCTCACAATTACTTTCATGCCAGATAATAGCAGTAAAACACATTTCCAAGCAAATGTAAACCTGACCTGGAGAACTCACTAAATGAGACTTCCTTACATGATTTTCATCTCATGCAGGAAATTTTTGTTCAAATAAAACTAGCAGACAAAATGAGTTAACCATATGGGAGGGCAGAGTTATTTGAAGAAAAGGGAAATTTTGCGAAGTGCTGAGGTCTGTCAGTCAACCACTGAACCCCCTACTTTAGCCCAAGAAGACATTGTTGAGTGGTTCATTGCAGCAGCTAGGAGTAAACTACTTTATTAATGATGATAAAACGGCTTAAGCTATACCTTCTGTCACACCCCTGAGGTATAAGAAAGAGCTCTGGCACAGATGGCACTTCTATCCTTGTTACTAAGTGGTTCCTATGTCAGAACATTAACAGTGACCCAGCTGAGCTAAGGGTTACATCTCATGGGGTTCATTAGTGCATAATTACACTTGTATTCCCAAACAATTTTAGAAGGACATTCATGCAAAACCAATTGCATAATGCTAAAGCTTATAATATCGCTTATAATTCCCAGTTGGTGAATAGGGTTTTGTCATAGAACAAAGAACTTTAAGAAACCATGTAGAAAATAGAATATCAGATAATTTATGTTGCTTTCAAGTGTGTATGTGCCTAGAGAGTCTCATAGAAACCTGCCACACTCTTTCCTCCAAACCTGAATGAGCTACCAGAATTTTAGAGTCTGGGTCACTCTAAATCATATTAAAATAATTATATATATATATATATATATATTTTTTTAACTAGGAATTGAACTCAGGACCTCACACTTACCAGGCAGGTGCTTTGCCACTGAGCTATACTCCCAGCCCTAAAATAATTATCATTTTTAAAAATACTATTAAAAACAAATTGAAAAAACAGCCTGCTAAATAATGAAGTATGAACCAACAAGTTTGTCAGAGTTTTTTTTAAATAATAACGGTGTATGCTTTAAATAAAAGCTGCTACTTTAGTTCACGATTCAAATAATCTCCACTTTCTAATTCCTTGAGGTAATTATTCTACCTTAATTTGGAGCTGTCATGCTTCACATGTATTTTAAATTTTGTCTCACTGAATAATGAAAAGATGGGTATGTAAGGTTTGAGACATAAAACATTATCATATTTTAGTCTTTCTTTAAAGGTATCCTTAAATAAAACTACCTTTGCACCACTAATACAAAGGTGAGAACATTCTTAATTTTATCTTAATAGTACTTTTTAAACAGTTTTGAGTTCTGTTATGTTTGGCTTTCATTGCACAGACCAAATGAAATGTATTTTCCATGGAGCTGTGGGACATTCTAATTTAGAGAACAGCTGAAATATGTCTTGAATTTTAGAAGTCCAGGTACTTTCAAACTAACTTATAAGACAATGTGGCAAAGATGTGGTCTTGTAAAAGAGTAACCTTGTGTGGAAAAGCAACACATGCATGCTACCTTCAAGGTCATATGAAAGAAAGGAATGGGATACACTCCAATCTAATCATCTGAAACAAATTCTAAACTTTAGTAGTGTAAGGTATCCTCTAATGTCACTTTACTTACATATGTTACGGACTCAGGAATGAAGATAGAAACCTGATGCAACTCGTCCTATCTAGCTGGCCGATCTCCTGTAATAATCTGCTTTGGGGTTCTTTATTATCTGCCCTGTTCCTTTAGCTTGACCACTTGCTTGTGGGTGATAAGACCTGATGGTGACACACTGATAAAAGTTTTCTCTTCACGTGTTTCTTAAATGGAGTTATCAGGACTGATACCATCTGGCAATCCGTGTGGCATAAAATACCTTCCAGAGAGCAGTGACTGCAGCTCTTGAAGTATGAGAAGGAACTGAGAAATTTCAATTTATTTTGAGGTGTATTTAAAGTACACTGAGGCCACCAGATAAGGTTCAACTTTATTTCAAACAGAAAACGAACACTGTTGATAGCAGCTATAGTAACAATGAGCTCTAAAAAAATGAGGGTAGGTCTTCAGAAAAATAGCCACTTTTTTTTTTTCTAGCTGCTTGTTTGCTCTTCACAGACACAAGCAACATCCAAAATTCAGAGCAGAATCTAAGAAAATTAGCAAACTGTATTTTATAAAAAACAGAGAAAAAGAGAGGATCGCGGGAAGATAAAAACAAAGCACAATGAATTGTAGAACACTGTGCCTTTCAAAAGAAGGAGGAAGAAACAATTTAAAAAGGTAAAACAGTATTTTAGCAGTGAACAAAGAGTAAAACTAAAAATGCTTGACATAGTTAAATAAAGTGATAATGATATGTTGATGCTAAATTAAAATTGCACACCCTTCAAAATAGTAAAACTGGATTTAAGACAGCTATTATGTGATTCATTAAAGGAATGGCTCAATAATTTACACCATAAACATTAACTGACTATGTCAGAGACTAGTCTGATACTTTACAATCAAGGAAAATAGGGCTCAATTCTCCTTTGAAAAACATGTGCAGACCAATGGGAGAAAAGAAAATTTCCCTAGCCACCTTGCCCTCCCAAGTGTCTAGTAGAGGGGTGTGTTCCATGTTTACTTTGTGTTCTACAAACCTCAAAGATCACCTCCCACCTTCTCCCTTTCATCAGATAAATGGACCTCTAATTTTGTTGAAAAATACGAAAGAGTAAAGCAGATTTTGTTCATTTTGCTTCCACTACGTCCACCAACCACTTTGCTTCTGCAACCACCTACTTTGCTTTCATTTAGTCACAGTGAATGAATTACCTTTATTTTGCAGGATTTCTGATCTGTACCATGTGTCTTGGTAAACTTCTCCATCCTTGAACTTTCTACATTTGGTTTATACAGAAATGTCCTCTTACTAATGCCTATATCAAGTCTTCTTGTATGGTTAACCTCATGCTCGTGTCCTCCAAACAGTGTATGTCCCGAACAGAGCTTAGCTTGAGATCCTTCTGCCACCCACTTATCCTCTCCAGACAATCATATTCAATATTCCTGCATTAAATAATGTCTCTGCCGTCAACTCTCACAGTGTAGTCTAGTACAGAACTCTTTGTTGATATGAATTTATATTTAAAAAGAGCAAAAGGTTATGGAGTCAAATAAAATAGAATAATCAAAGCATATATGGTCATTGCAATTTATTAACTGGGTTTTCTTATAAATGTAAAAAGATTCATTAGAAAAGAAAACATGATGGACATTTATTATTCTTTTTCAAATAAAAGTAAACAAACTCCCTTGGAAAACAGTCTTTGGGTTAGAACTATATTTTATGAAGGATTAACTTTTCTGCTTTTAAAGAAAAGTTTGTTCATGAAACAAGTGCACAAATACAAATAATATGAAAATAATATACTTATTTCCTGATACAATGCTTGAAGAATGGTTTTATTTTTGTGCTGTACTTTGATATATTCATTATTCAACTTTTGTTATTAAATATACACTGTACCCAGATACTTTTCTCTCTTTCATTATGTTAATCTTGCCAATGTTTTATTATTTGCATTTCAGAAGTTAAAGCTACTAGTTTAAGGAACTAAGATGGCTTCATCTGAAAATGGTGAAGCTATTTTTTAGTGGGATTTTTGCCCTCTCATAATGTGGTGTCTAATCATGTTTTTGTCCTATGTTTTAGTAAAACCATAGGCTAGAATAGTTTTTAAAAAAGAACTCATTTAAGGCATTATCTGGTATTTTCATGAAAGATACAGATTTCTAAGATTTTGTGGGATTAATCTGATGTGCCACAGAGCTTATAAGACACATAGGAAATTGTTTTCATTACGCAGAGTCCCCCTGTGTCACAGGCCTTCTTTCCATGTCCTGGCTGAGAAACTCAGAGTGTCACTGCCATTCTGTGGTCAGCTGCGTGTTTTCCCCTGCACACTGGACACAAGCCAGGGTCTCAAAGAAACATTTCAAGACTGAAAGATTTTTAGGTTGTTGACCCAGATTCTGAAAGGTCAAGCATGTTGGTAAACACATAGAAAGTAGTTTATTCTGCAGCCAAATTCCCAAAACCCTCATATGTACTCCATAATCCAAACAGCTTGTTAAGGACACACCTGAGTAGACATTCTTTTCCTTTACTGTCTGTCATAAGGATGCATAAGCCCTATAATTAGAATTATAGAAATAAAATACATACCCCTTGCTTCCTTGTGGTAACCTGACATATTTTGTTTAGACTCTTCTTTTTGAATATTTAAAGAATTGCTAAAAATGTCTTTTTTTTTTTTTTTTTTTTTTTTTTTGCGGCACAGGGGATCGAACTCACAGTCTCACACCTGCCAGGGCAGGTGCTTAAGCCACTGAGCCAAACTCCCAGCCCTGGTTTTTTGAGGCAGGGTCGCACTATGTGGCTCAGGCCAGCCTTGTGCTAGCGTTGTAGCCCAAGCGGGCCTTGAACTCACAATGCTCCACCTACCTCAGCCTCCAGAGTTCTGGGATTAAAGGCGTGCGCCACCACGCCTGGCTTAAAAATGTCTTTAATAGGTAGGGATAAAGAAATGAGCCACTGTTCTTATCCTCAAAAACAGTACAGACAGATGAAGTAATATTTGTATTGATCCAATAATTTGACTATATCAGTTTAAGAGGTGTGATAAAAATGTCTTTAATATTTAAATTTTAAAAAATACAGTAAATTAGACATTACCATACAAATTCCCTCAAAAATACTCTCCCTTTCTTTGAACACCCTTATCCCATCATTCTTGCCATTTTCAAGCAGTTTCGGAAGTCTTCTAAACTGTCTACAGTTGCACTGTCATGTTTATCTGGATGTCCTTTCATTCAAAACGTTTACCTTTCATAGTCTTTTTGATTTGGGGAAAGAGCCAGAAGTCATATGTTGCCACTGTCAATGTCTTATGTAATATACAAAATAAAATGAAAGAAATAATTCATTGAACTTTAGCAACCATTATTTCAATTTCAATCAACAGGAACACAGAATGAGCAAAAAAGAACATGAAAAATAGTAATAAAATTACGATTACTGTATTTTGCCACTAGAAAGATATACTTGTTTATAGCAAAATCTTATGAATGTTAATTCATATATTTGAGAAATTTTATATTAAGATATCTATAATATGTGAACAATGCAATGCAACTCCAATATACGAACTGAATTTTTGAAAGTTTCCAGCTAGTACAGATTCATATTTAACTGGTCACTTACAGTGTGAATTCTAAACAATAGAATCATACCTCTCTTACAAGCTTGTAAGTAGGAAGCTATTTTAAAGGCAAGATGCTTTCTTCAGATGAAATCACTGCAAACATTATTAATGATCTTTCATAGTATCAATGACCCCAGCAACTAAGCAGTTTTTCATATATGAAAGGTGATTTTTGATTCGTTAGGCACCAGAAAATGTCTGAAACTAAAAATTTTTATTATAACAATACAAGACCACATGGATTCTCACTCACTGCACAACATTTGTTGATTTCTGAGATTCAGTAAATAAATAGTGTTATTTAACATAAGCTCTGATGTAGAAGCACATGGACGTATTGGCAAATTTGACTGCAAATTCTTGAAATACTGCTATTTTGTGTGTTGGATAGGTGCCTGATTGCAGCAACTGAAAAAAGGGGAATCAAGATAAATGCCATTAAGGAATTTGGGGTCCAAGCAGAATTGTCCTTTTTCCAAACTGGTAAAAGAATGAAAAAAAGAGTAGTATCATCTCCAAGACGTTATTATTAATTATATCAAATTGAAATAAAAGCTCTACTACTGTAGGATTTTGAAACTGTGGCTTACTCTTACAATTTGAGAAGTTAAAATCCATCTTTTATTCGATTTCTTATCAATGCTTGATACATTTGCAACCCTTAATTTCATAGTCAGAACTTTTCAATTAGCATGAGATTTTTGACAACAACTTGGAATGTAAGGCTGACAGCTTCAATATAGCTTCAAATCTGAAAGTGCAATCTATAGCCAAATGTATCCTAGATTGCTATTTTTCAACTTTTATAACAGAAAATAATTTTAAATGAAATTCAGTGATATGAAAACATAGCCTCATTCTGCAGAATTTTTGGATGAGAATTATAGCCTAGACACAAAGCAAATTTTAGTAAGATCCTTACTGGAATAAAAAAATCAAGAAATTATCACTAAACTGCATTTTAAAAATATTTTATTATAACTGAGCTGAACAAACTGGCTTTTCAATTATGAGAACTATTTTTCTGACAGAAAGACAATGAACAAAATTAAGGCATAGAATTTAAATAATGAAGTTACATGGTTATTCATATGTTTGTAGTTGCTTGGACTTTAAGGGAAACACATTTCCACTTACCATGGGCAATTAAGAACATTAAATGTTTGTTAAAAGTATTAATGAACACAAGAACAATGCTAGATAATATGCCAGTGCTATAATTTGCAATGTATTAATTATTTCTTTCTTTTTTTTTTCCCCAGCACTGGGGACCAAACTCACAACCTTGCGCCTGCCAGGCATACACTTCAGCCACCGAACCAAACTCTCAGCCCTAGGTTTTTTGAGACAGGGTGGCACTATGTAGTTCAGGCCGGCCTTGCGCTCATGTTGTAGCCCAATTCGGCCTCGAACTCACAATGTTTCGCCTACCTCAGTCTCCCGAGTGCTGGGATTAAAGGCGTGCGCCACCACACTTGGCTGCAATGTATTAATTATTGTAACTCTCCTACTAACCTGTTTTGAAACTGTTTTATTGTTATTTTTGTAATTTAAAATAAAAATACTGAAGAGAAAAAATATGTGATTTTCCTCCCACTAACTATATTTTAAATCACAGCAACAACGTCAATGTGGAAGCAAAGTTACTTCATAGGATTTCTGTTGGTAGTGCTGAAGAGATAAGGTTTAAACTGTCAATAATGAGTACACTTGAATACCAATTGCTTTATCTTACTGGTCAACATTACCCATAAAATGCCTTGTACAGTGAATTTCCTTAGTAACCTCCCCTTTAGTACCACTACCATGCCTTAAATGTAGCATATTAGGGATTTTCAAAAATTACTTACAAACGGAACAACAATTACATTCAAATCAAACAAACAGAACATATGGTCAATTACATAGGCACTAGATGTTTGGGTTGGGGATTGAAGTTAAGGAGAATATAGGCTGGAAAAGTGGGTTAGTATTAAACTTTGCAAATTTTTTCTTGTCCTTATTTAATAGTGTAAAAAAATGGAAAATATTGAAAGTTTTGTGAATAAACCCATAAGAAATGCATAGGAAAACAATCTGATTTACTGCTTAAAGACGATGATTTTATTCATTGTGGGTTCTTCACGTATCTCCTTGCTGTCCGCTTCCTAGCTCTGCAGTGCTAGACAGGGGCTATTGCTTTTGCTCAACTATAATATCAATAGATGAAAATGAAAATTTCCAAAGATCTAAATATGTGCATGGGTACAAACTACTATGACACTATAATTGTCACCATAAAGGAAACATATGACCTGAGAAAATTACTAATGTAATTGAGTTATTTTGTAATTATTTTTATAACAGAATACCATGATTAGTTAAGATTTTAAAAAATACTTTAGTAGCTTACTTTATAAATTTGTGAATAGGTTCAGATTATTTTTATTTGTAAGCATGTATCAGCAAGAATGATTCCTAAAGACTAGAAAATCTAATGACAAAAGCAAAAAGACTTCCTCACATTCACCAACTAGAAGTAATCACATTTGCTAAACTTTGTTCCAACTATAGCCAGAAGTTTATAAATACACATATGAATTTCACAGTATGTATTTTCATGCATAGATTCATAATAAACATACTACCTTGAAACATTTATTTTATTCAAAATTATGCTATCAACATGATTGACTGCATATAACCTAAAAAAGCTTATAAATCCTTCCAAATTTCTACCACTGTAAGTGGTCCTGCAATGAAGCATGGTTGTGAAATAAGACTGCTAATGCTGCAAACATTTTACTGGGATAAATTCCTAGATGTGAAATCCCTACAAGGAAGTCCATGGAATTTGCATAGCAGTTACACAAAATTTCCATCAATTTAGACTTCTATCTACAGTAAATGAGAGTAAATAATTTTCCAGGCTTGGAAAATGAAGGGCTTTACTGTCTCATTATTAGCTTCCAGGTGAAAAATATGTCATTATTAATGTTTCTGTCACTAGAAACTGACCATTTTTTAAAATGTATTTTTGACATTTGCAAGTTCATCAGTTTCTTGCCTTATATTTGACTCATCTATTGAAAATAGTCACTTATTCTCAGGATATTCCCAACCACACCAGTTCTTGCCATTTTCCTGCTATTCCCAGAATTCTCCACTCATCTCTGTTTTCATTGTTTGAATCTAATCAGTGTCTCCAAACACACATAGAATATTCAACTTCTGTTTTCTTATTTCCCTTCAAATACTGTGGACTAAAGAATCAAGTTACTTTTATATAAAATAAAGTAATTTGGCCTTACCTGCATGGTTCATACTTTCAAAATTTTCATTAACGTAACAAATTCAAATCTCATTAACATAACAAATTCAAAGTCAACAGTAGTTCATGGAATCTACACCATATCATTTTATTTCTGATCACTTTCTTGTATGGCCAATTTTTATTACAGACTAAAAGTTCTTCCTCATTTAAGTGCTTAAGATAATACACATTTATGATCCATAGTATTCCTGAGAATCAGGAGTCTGAAACAAATCTAGCTTCTGCTTCAGGTTCTTAGTAAACTTACATGCAAACTGTTGGCCACGATGCAAACAGCAAAGACTAGTTTGGACCAGGAGAACTCACTCCAGCTCACCGACAGGGCTGCTAACATTACTCTATAGATATTGCCTCTTGATTGTGTTTCCCCTGAATACAGTTTTCTCCACAGCAAGTGATCCAAAAGAAAGAAAAGAACAAGAGCCTAAAGGATGACAAGATGTCTTCTATAATTTAATCTCAGAAGTGAATGTCATCACCTCTGCTCTGTTCTATGGGCCGAGCAATGCAAATGCAGCACAATGAGGGAACAGACTGCACAAGGCAGGTATCCATGTGGGGGCTGGTTATCATGTCTCGCTCACTGTGCTTCAGTCACAAACTGTTCTTGTTTCCTACATGGTCATTCATTCTTTACAGAATCTTTGCATTAGCTTGTCTGTTTGCCTCCAACAATTTTTCCAAGATGATAACATGATTCATTCCAATGCATCATTCAGTTCTTAGTCTCAATGCAACATCCTTCTAACCACTCGGAATTATTTTTACTTATTAACTACCTCATGTTCTCTTCCTCACTAAAATGTATCTTCCTTGAGTGTAAAGAGTATCTATGCTTTCATGTCATGCACAGGACAATGGTTTAGCAAAGAGTGAATATTGCTTTAAAAGACAAAGATGTGAGAAACTCTCTATGAAAAGTCAAATGGCAGAAGAGCTCTAATATAACATGCACAGCAAATATTTTCTTGTTTTTATTCTTCTATCATACTTATTTTGCATTTGGAAGTGCAGATGTATACAATAAATTAATATATACTCCCATGTAAATGTGGTATGGGTCAGATTATAACTTTTGCTTAAATAGACTTATTTAGATCTCTTTGAAAAAAGAAAGGAAAAAGGAAGCAAATATATACTAAAACTTAAGATAGTACTCATATAAAAGAAACTTTTCTATATCATTTTGAAGCAACATGGAGCAATTAAATTTTATAGAGGTTAATTTCTCCAAAGTCACAGAAATTATATTTTTAAAAAAGTCTTCGATTTACATCTGTAAGATGTCAAAGATATTTCTCTTTGTTGTTCTAATTCATAGTAGCTTGGTTAAATCAATGTGCTGAAAATTCCTCAAGTATGTTTACTTCCTCAGTTGTAATATTTTGCTGTCAAATAAATACTAGTAATTCCATTTTTTTTTTTTTTTTTTTGGTACCGGGGATTGAACTCACAATCGTGCGCTTGCCAAGCAGTTAATTCCAGTCTTAAAGACAGTATGTTGCTCATCAAGAGGCACAGATAGCAAATGTATTAATACACATAAATACAATGATTAATATTAGGCACTTTTTTGTGACAGAGAAATGACTTCCATAGCAGCCTGACAGTGTAAAACACATGTATCTATTTCTAAAACTGTCTTCTAGTACCCTGCTCTTAGCACATGAAAGAGAACATAACCAACAAACCTCAGTATGATAGACCTCTATAATAATATAGAAACATCATAGAATATTTTTCCCTTAATACAAATTTGAAACTTATTTTGTGGGGTTCTTGATTTCACAGAGAAAAATGCTGTCCCATGTGTTGTTAATTTTATATCCTCTCGTCTCTATGTCTATGCATTTCTCCAAATTAACTGCTGTTATACTGCCTCATTAATTATTGATTGTACTTTCTAGATTTGTACTTTTTTGCTGTTTGTTTGATGACCATTCCCTTCAAATAATTAGTCTTTTGTTAAGTTTCCTGAGTTTAATTTCAGTTTCACAGAGATCAAAAAAATGGAAAGCATCCAGATCAGAGTTTTGTTCACTTTTTTTCCGCTTGTAACAAATAATTAGCATAAATACTAAGAAAATGTGTCTTAAACTAAATTTAAAAATAAGGTAGAATTGCAAGAAAGAGTTTCCTGGAAGATTTTACCCCCCCAATAATAGCTGTTTTGTAAAACTTGGGAGTTTCTACAGCTGCTGAATTTTTGAGTTTCCTAGGAGACTGTAAGCCAGCGTCACTTTCTTAAAAACGATGAAAGCTCTCTTTAGTTTGTGTCTAAGCCTTGTTGATTCACAGAATGAATCCTTTGATAAAAAGACTAGACAAGAATGCATGCATTTGATGATGGAACTTCAAACTATTTATGACAGACTATATAACATTTTAAAGCTGCAAAGGCATGAAATGATGTTAAGATATATTAAATGGCTATGTATGAGAATTTTTTTCATCTTGTTTTAAACAAAATCAGGAAAACAAAACACAAAGAAGATGATGGCTGTTTGCTTGCATTTTATTCTTTCATTCTTTTCTTCATTTCACTATTTCCTCCAAAATTAATTGACTAGTTAATACTATAACTAAAGACAGGTACATACAAAAAATATTTTTCAACTCTTTACTAATATGCTAATATTTTCCACTTGAATTTGTATAACTGAGAATCATCATATTAGGAAATCATACATGTTATTTCAATTATTTTTCATTTATTTTTCACCAGTCAAAAACTTATCACAGTGCTTTTACACATTTGGCACTTGACAAATGTTCCTAAATTTCATTGATTTTGGCTGTAATTACTTTGGATTATATCCACAAGCTATTAGTCAAGTACCAAAAGTTCTTATTAAATGTCCAATTCATATCCCTCTAGCATACGCTTACATTTAAAGCTTTCTGAGTGACTACTGCAACTTAATAAAAGCTATATCATCTATAAAACATCACATGAAAACTAGTTTGATGAATTTAAAAAGTTACATTGTTAAATTCTGGACAACCATTTAAACTGAGGATCACTGGTGCCGATAGTGCTGCTAATGACAGGTTATATTGCAGATATTTTATCATTTGGAGGATAAAAAACAAAATTAAACTATAATTTAAGTACAATACCTAAGTATGTTTCAACTTGGAAGGGTTTTTCTGTGCTTCATGTCCAATTTTGGTCAGCAGGGGGCGAACTAGTCATGGTAACACACAGACAAAAGAGGAGGGAAACCAAACTTCCACAAAAGCATGAGGGCAAGTGGCTACAGCCAAGTAGTGACACATGCCACTCCAGCTCTCACTTCGTTTTCGGCCAAGTTTGTCACATGCTATGACTCATTTCATAAACAAGTCACTCAAAGTCCCAGCAAACACCCTAAAATGCTAAAAGCTGGAGACATTAATAATGATCAAAGCTATAGTTTAGAATAATAGCATTTTAAAAATTTAAAAAATAAAGCAGGATTGCACAACTAATTTTATGCTAATTTCATTTTTTCATTTACTTTTTTTTTCAAAGTGCCTAAGTGCATTTTTTACTCATTCTACCTTTTCAGTTGTCACAAAATCAGGAAAGAACAACCTGTTGTGATTATTCTGAAAAAAGATGTTTCAATATATATCAGTATCAGTGAATCAGTGCCATGTTTATTCTGCTAAATAAAAAATGTAGAGTTGAAATAAAGAAATCTGTAAGGTTACAATGATGATCTATAATAGGAAAAATAATATAATAAGCTACTGTATGTTTAGTAATTTCAGAGTACTGTTTAATCCTCCCAACACTAAAGATACCATTTTGTCCAAGAACAGAGAGGGCTAGAAACAATGAGTGACTTGTCAATAGAACTGAACAGCTAGTAAATGGTCATTCATAGATGAGAAGTCTGACCCAGTGTTAGAAAACCAGTTGTTTTGACTCTATTTTTTAATTTTTTAATTTTTTTTATTTTTTATTTTTTTTGGAACCAGAGATCGAATTCACAAACTCATGCCTGACAGACAGGTGCTTAAGTCACTGAGCCAAACTCCAAGCCCTAGTTTTTTTTGAGGCAGGGTTGTACTATGTAGCTCAGGCCGGCCTTGCTCATGTTGTAGCCCAAACCGGCCTCGAACTCACAACGCTCCTCCTACCTCAGCCTCCTGAGTGCTGGGATTAAAGGTGTGCTTCACCATTCCCAGCTTCTATCTTACTTCTTGTCAGAATATGTATGTGTGAGTGTAAGTAGGGTAGTGTGCATGTTTTATACTTTCAAAAATAAAAAAAAAGTTGCATCTGATGTACAGCAAACATAAACGCACAGAGGAAGTGAAATATACTTTTTTATTTTATAATTGCCTAATGTTATATATTTGTCATTTTTTTGTTTTCATCAAGATGAATGTTTATTAGCATGTTTCTTCCACATATTATAAAGGAAAATTGCCTAACAAACATCACTTCATATTTATTTGCATAATTATAAGGTTAAAATTAATATATGCAAAAACACTTTATAAAAAGTAAACAAAATAGGATTGACACATCATGACTGGTATTATTCTCTGTGTAATATATCATAAAGGAGATAGTGTGCTACATTACATTGAACAATGCATGCTCAAATACTATGTTTCTTAGATTGCATTGAGGGACACTGCTGGGAATACCTAGCATCTTGAAAGTAAATTGAAACTTAATGTTTTTTAAAATCTAGGAGACTAGTTAAACAGACTGTAGAGCAGTGTTTCTGATTTGTTACAGTAGAAAGCTGAAGTTGAACCAAGATTCCAAAAAGGATGTGACCACCCAAAAACATTTATGTATGCATGTAGGTTTTGCATGGGGAAGGAAGAGGATTACTGCAGTTAATGGGTAAGCACCAAGTCAGAATATCAGAAAGGGTAAAAGTTACAGTATACCAAAAGGCCATATTCCCGGGAACTAGTCTCAAATATGAAAAGCATAAAAATATTTACTACTAAAATGATTCTCTTTTGCAAAGTTTCATTGGATTTGATAACAGGAAACTTAATGTAGCTAAATATAGACAAATCCAGTCACTTGTAATTTTCTGTATTCCTACAGTATCAAACATTTCCATTTCCTTTGTTTTTACGTGAAATTGTGCCATTCGCTATAATTGTCTTGTTCTGGCTTTATGCTTCAAGGACACTGTCCAGTGAGAACCCACAGGTTCTGCAGCTCACTGACAAGTTTCTGTTGCCTCTTCGAGAGACTAAGTGCATTATAGTTTTGACCTTCAGTCAATGAATTTTGAAAATCCTTGCCACCTCTCACAAATTTATGCACAGGTTTCTATGAAGCTTCTCTTTTGTTAATCAAATACAGAGTGTCTTACCTGAAAATCATACCCTTATAACTCAATAATCTTTTACAACTATAGTTTCTACTGTGAATTGTAAAAATTCTATTTTAAAGTTAAATATAACAACTTGGTATTTTAGTTATTGTGGACTTATGTAGGCCCTATACTGAAGCAAAACTATGCTCAGTTTTTGTGTTGGAAAGTCTGAGATTTGAAGGTGAAAGATGGAGGAAAATAAGGAAGGAAGGAAAGAAGGAAGAAAGGGAGGGAGGCAAAAAGTAAGAGGGGAAGGAGTTTGGATTAAAAAAAACTCAAGAAATTAAAACTAAAAAACATGCCTTAAAATGCCTTAATTATTTAATTTACATTCATCAACTCAAAAAAGAGAGAAAAGAAAGAAAAATAATAATAAAATGTGTCATAGCTGAAGTAAAGACAGTCTAGTAGCACAGCTGAGGTAAACTGGTATAGCTATTAGAAATGTATGGTTCATGGGAAGAAGGGAAATAGAGGAATATTGTCAATATTACAGCTGCCACTTCAAAATTAGTGAAAGCTGAGAACTTCACCCTGTCCTCTTTCCTGAAAGGTTATATGATTACCATTCTTTGTAACTTCATTATAGCCTGCCTGTCAGATGATTACAAAAGTAATGATTAACAAAGGAGATAACAACAAACAAACAGACAGACTAACCTTCTATATTGATTAGAAAGTATGGATAGATTCTTTCATTCTTTCATCTTTATATCTCAGCTGAATACAGTTAATGAACATGAACATTCAAACAGTGCTATGAGTCATTGCTGTGTTTTGAATCTGAAGCATTTCCCCAAAATCTCATGTGCTGAATGCTTGTTCTTCTACCCAGAAAAGGTAAGAGGCAGTACTGTCAGGAATGCAATTGGATCATGGGTCCTCTAGCCTCATCAGTGGCTTAACAATTTGGTGCCATTATTGGGAATTGGTGGAAAACTTTCAGAAGTCAGAAGTGGGTCCCAGTTGGAGGTGATAGATGCTAGATAAATATATTATTTCTGTGTCTCTTATCTGTTTCTCTCTCTGTCTCTGTCCGTCTCTGTCTTTCCCAGCTTTCTGACTGCGAGGAGGTGAGCAGTCTTTTCTGCTATATTCTCTTACTACCATATTCTTTGTCCACCACAGGCCCATAGCAACAGAGTTGGCAACCCATGAACTGAACCCTCTAAAACTGTGAGCCAAAATCTATCTTTCTGTTTTTAAGTTGTTTTTCTCAAGTATTTTATTATAGTAATGAAAATTAACACAATCACATTCCTTTTTAATTCACTGGACCTCACAGAAAATATTTCAGCTTTGGAATACAATGAAACTCACTGCACAGCCTGATCCATCAAGCCTTAATTTACTTGTCTTTAAAATAGAAATAAAAACATCTCCCTAAAAGTTCATGTTAACACTAAATCTATTAACTCTAGATTGCTTATTCTAAATTGCATAGAATAAGGAATTTAAAAATGGATTGTGCCACTTTCTAATGGAATCCATTTGAATATTACTAATATAATATCAGGTGTAAAGATAATAGGATTGGTTGTCAAAGGACTTGTACAAAAATGTATCACACTACAAATAAGTCTCTAATGAAGACAGATCCAGAAAAAAATGAAGTTTCTGTGATTTTTAAATATAATATGATTTTTTTAAATTATGTCATTACATATATCAAAAACTTGAATTCATATAATAATGACAATATTTATCTTTATAAATATTAGATTTCAAAAAAAACTTCAGCAATCTCAAAGTATCAAAAGAAAATATCAAAAGGTTTAAACATACAGCAATAATGATTTAAAGCAGTCTATAGCAATATGATATTTATGTACACTTCAAACTTTGTAAAAATTTAAAAGACATATTGTAGTAATCAAACTATTTCTCCTCCAGTCATATGTAACTTAGGAGATTATTATACTGCATGAATTCTGTGTTTTCATTGCATTTTGCCATAATATGGAGAAAATGTACAGTGAGTTATTTAACATTGATTCATTATCACATTAACAAATTATACTTGTATTTTAAATATAAAATATGAGTACAAATATGTATACATTACAATATTTGTTTTCTGTAAGTTTCTCTGATGTTACGTTTATGTAGGTCAAATATTATGAACAAAAGCTTTTATGTTCATTTGGCTTGGGACAAAAGTAACATTTATGAGTTCTATCAAGAGAAATATCTTTTATTTTTATGCATTAAAATACCTACAAACTATCATATTGTACTGAGTAAACAGTTTTTCCTTCCTACAAGTAGATGGAAATTTGAAATTTCAGTACTCATGGAAAAAATGTTAACTTTGTAAATATCACCATTCATTAAGAATTCCACTTTAGTATGTACATAAAATGTACAAATTATGAATATATGTCATATATAAATTGTGAATTATGAAAATATATAAAATTGTGAGTTCTTTATGAAAACATACGAAAATTGCTTAGTAAAAATCCTAATTTTAATAAATTTAATAAAAGTGTATGCCTTTTCTGTGTTTTAATATTTTTCATGGTTTCAATCAAATAATGGTCAGAATCAAAAACTAACTGCATATCATGGTATTATTTTCCTAGTAAACCATAAATGTCTTAAGATGATTTTAGGTTTTACATGGGGCACATTTTAAGATATATTAACATTGCAATAATTATACATTACTTTCAAATATCATTGAAAATTTTAAAGTTTATACTTTGTTCCTATGATTTATTATTATACTTCTCCACTTGGATATGCTACTGTAGGTACTCATTTAGTTGGTCCAAATTATTAAAAATCAAAAGGAATATGAGAAGCAAGCAAAATAACTTTTTCAACTTTGAAAAATAGAAGGTGAATCAAGAGTGACAAAGGTCAACATTTACCATAGAATTATATTCATTGAAATGTATTTAGGGACTACAGTAAAAATAAGTCTGGTAAAATATAATTTAAATATAGTAAGCATGAATTTAAGCAGGAGAGGTCATGCTTAACGAACCTAGTATAATACTTTGAAGTTATTATGGTCAAAATACATTAAATTCACTTCATGTAATTAGAATTTGGAAAGCTTTGGATGAGGATTATCATATGATATTAATAAACTAAACAGGTATATAATAAAACTTAAAATGAATACATACGAGAACACCTTAACAAAAGAAAATGTTAACTATTCAATATGGATCTATTTCAAAGTGAAAAAATTCATAATAAAGATTCTTAACAAACTTCATGTTCTTTTGGACTATACTGAAAACAGTGTGGTTAAATTTTGTTAAGATTGTAAGATGTGACACTAAGAAAAATTCAAAGATAAAGAAACACTAGAGTTATATAATTAATTGTATTTTGAGAGTTATTTTAGAATCAGATTTTTTGAGTTTTAGAAAACATGTACAATAAAAGAACTCAAAGAAGTAATACTGATACATATCATTTAACCTAGAGAAATGCAAACTTACATTACAAATATCTGAAATAATTGTTTTCTCAAGATATTTAAACAATAGAGAAACAGTAATAAGCAGAAACACATGTAATTTACTAGAAGGCGTAGATAATTCAAGTATATGCAAAAATCATTTATTCTACTAAAATGTATTTCAAGTATATATTCAAAATGGAGTTATCTCAGTCACTTAATATGCAACAATTTATAGACATCCATCATATATTCAGCACTGCATTAGAAATTTCAGAATATATGCTTGTACTAAACTGGATTCACACAGAGAAATTTCCATTTAATAATTTTGCATTAATATTAATTATTATATTAAAAAGAAATTCTACATTATTTTTGATACTAGACATTAAAATGATTTAATTATTTCACTGCTGGCTAAGATCTTCTTTTATTTGGACACAATTAATCTACCCATTAATAATAATTAATAATTACAACACATGCACACAAAAACATGCATTCATACAATGATAACATTAATCAGTTTAAGAAGTAAATCAAACAAAGACACAGGGCGTAAACTTGTTTGTGATGAATTGTAAACATGCTGGTGATGAAATTGGCTGTGTTTCAAAACTTAACAGTCCTGTGTGAATTCTTAGAAAAACAGCCCTTGATTTGGCTGATGTAAAGAAAGTGTAACTCAATCTAATTATATAGTAATATGTCTAGACAGAAGAAATTATTCTGGTTTAAGAAAAGAAATAATCTTTAAAAACATTTTTGTATAAGGGAAAGAATATGTTTAATGCATTTCCTGTATTGGTCAATGCTCAGCAACAACAAAAGTGTTCAAGTAAATGTTAGGTCAAAACTTAGGTGCTGGATATTCACTACTAACTTTAATTTAAACCACTGTTTTTCCCATTTGACAGGTAAAGAAACTTAGCAACAAAGACTTTAAATACTACATGTAATGTTATACAGAAAGTTGTGAACTTGGAATTTGAATTAAAACTGGGTGAGCATAAACCTGTCCTGACTAATAACACAACGTGAGCCACATACATAAAGTTTTCTGAAGCCATATTTTAAAAAGTAAAAAGAAACATACAATTAATTTTAATAGAGTTCACTGAAGCCAATATATCTAAAGAGTGTAATTTCAACCCCCGATCAAGATAAAGTTGAAATTTTTACATAAGCTTTTCATAATAGTCTTTGAAATCTACTACATGTTTTATCTTACATCTCAATTTGGACTAGTTACATTCCAGTTTCTCAATGTATCACTGATGGTGACCATATCTGAATGTACTCTCTGAATGTACTTTAGAGTATTAGGTATCCTTTCCTGTAGACTTCTACTAGATAGGAATATTTAGTCAAGCCCTTGCTCTTCACCCAAGCCCACTTTATGATCAACCAGAAGGTAGGGCTAAGATTTCTGGGGAAAATATATTATAAATCCACCTGACCATGACAGTTTCCACCCAATTCATGGTTATGTGTATACCTGTCAATTTAAAATGATTGTCTTAACAATTGTTTTCTTGCTTTTGTGGCTAGAATAAAGCAATCTCAGGACTACTGATAAACAATGAATACTTTCCTATGGTAGTGTTTCTGGACCTACAAAGCTGCAGGCTTTCCTGCAACCTCTGGCCTTGGTAGACCTGAAACAGTCAGATGTTGGTTTGTTTTTCCCTCTTCATTCAGATATCTATTAGGTATCTAGGTAAGTGTGATATAAACAAGACATACCCTAGAAATCTATATGCTATTAAAAAATAGAAAAACTACATTTAAGATAGTAAACACATATGGTTATGTATCTGACACTGCATTGTTGAAAACACAGAAAAAATATATTTTTGTCTAAATAATAAAATGATCAATATTCTTAGCTGACAACAAAACAACAAGCAGTCTTCAATTTTGCATAATTCCAAGATGCATGAATCTCAGTTACCATTGTTTGGGATAAGATTTCCAGCTCCTCACAAAATACTTCAAATTCCTGTTGCTATGGTATATTGATTGTAACTGCAGTAAGAAAAATTTTCCCTACTAGCTTTTAAGTAAGTGAAGTATTAGGCAACTAACAAAATGATTATCATGGTCAGTGACCTATCACATCATCTCTATAACCTGTGGTCTGCTGTTGATTGGTCACTGTAAATGTAGTCCACTCTTGCAAAGAAAGCAAAGTCTATGGATGCATGACTTGTGTCTTCCAATGATAAGGCAACATGACCATAAACAAAAATGTATAATGCAGGAGGAAAGTGAGTAATAAAAGTGAAAGTTCAGGAAAGAAATAAAAAGAGAAATCACTGGAAGTGAAATTCAAATCAAAGGTCAATGGAGTGAGACAAAAAAATAACTCACAGGGACATATTGACATGACTACCATTAAAGAGGTTTAGACAGGAATCTAGAAAAGCTTCATCAGGACAGACATTGAAGAAATTAATCATAACAAAAAGGATGAATTTATTCTGAGAAAGTGACACTAACAAAACAAAACAAAAACTTTACATTAAAGGAATTCTTATAGCTATTTCATGACATTAAAAGAGAAAGACTAAAATTTCATGGCGTTAAAAGAGAAAGACGAAAATTCTGGGGCTGATCTAAACCTAGAAATAAAACATGCCAAATGAATAAAGCATAGAAAATATATTTATTTAGAATACTGTACAAATAATAAAGTACAAAAGGATAAAGGAACCTCATTTCAAACTATTTTCAATAACTATTACAAACAAAGAAACATTAGCTCTCAATGTGACTAATATTTAAACTATAGGATACTAAATAGTTAGTTACTAATATTAGATAATTATCCACTTGTAGTCAAGAATAAGAAAAGTTTTAATTTTTGGCAAAAAAATTAAATGTCGCAGAAGGATCATAATTTTTCCATTGATTTGTCTACACAATTTCAACTTGCACTATCTTTTTAATCATCCTCTATTACCATGCAAAACTGTTTGATTATATTTTAAGAGATCAGTGATAATGGCTCTAGTGAAAAAAAGAAAAGAAAATTTACCTAAAGCACTTGAGAATTTAAAAAGAAATTAAGACATTTCAAGTCAACATCGTATCTCTTCTGTCTAAAAATTGAAGCAAATTGGCAAGGTTACCCTTGTTGGTAAGAATCCGTGGCATTATCTAATATATTAAATAAAATTAATAGTAATAATAAAAATGGTTTTATAAGACAAAAACAAAATTCAAGGGAAAGTGAAGACTCTCCATCCATGTTCTATTGGATAATTAAGGACGTTCCTGTTTCTCATAAACAAATGTTCTGTTCTTATTTCATTTGATACATGAATCTCTTATTAGTCTCTTTTCTCTTGTTTCTCACTTCTTACTTATTTTAAATGGTACATGTGTCAATTTTTGATGGCAAAGTATAATATTCATTTAATGAATTCCCATGAATGTAGGTATTGGGCTAGATTGGTAATACGTATTTTTAAATGGCAATTAAAATTACCACAGCTTTCTTAAAGATACTTTAGGAAAGGTGAGACTTGCAGAAATTTTGAAATAAAGTTAAAGCTATTGTGCTGATTTTCTATAATGATACTCAATTTTTTTTTGGTTTACTGATATTTGCTTACAATTTTCCCGTCATTTTTCTCAGTTATTTTTAGAGGTATCTTCATTCCGTGCAGAATATTACATATTTGAAAAGTGTCAGCCTTTCTTTCTTGAATAATTCATTTTTACTTTCATTATATGACTGACCATGAACATCTGAAATTTTTTTTGTCTATCAATAAATTACAATTTTCTTCAATACCTATGGTTTAGACATTTACTGCTAGGCTATATAGAGGTAGATTGTCTATTTTCTTATTGTTTTGCTCTTTTTCCTTTTGCCTTTCTTTTTTAATGTAATTATCTGTGTCTTTATCTTTATACTGGTAAATGATAGGTAGATAGATGGATGCCTGATCAATTTTATGTGATTCTAAAAACCTTTCACAATGTTTCATACATCTGATAGGAACATTGACTAATCAATGATACTATGTTTCAAACTTATTACCAATTATCTTCTGTATGTGCCAGATGATTTTTCTTATGATTAATGTGACTTTTGTGATTTGCACGGAAAATGTGTCCATTGAATGAGGGATTGAACTGCATGATATGTGCTTAAAAGACAAAATTGTTACATTTTTAACAATTAAATTGCTTCATTTTATCACTGCTACTTACTTTCCTATTTAGAACATAAAATATAACACCCACTAGGTTTTTATTTCTGAAGATATTGCAAGACATTTTCTGGGAAAGTAACTGTATTCAATCAATTACTAATTAATAAATTGGTATGAAAAAGCTAATTAATTCCATTTCAATGGTGAAAAATAATATTCAGAGAAACCTAACAAAAGTCAACAATTACTGCTTTAATATGCACCTATGTTCTTCATTATGCACTGATTGTGACTAATGTCCCTATGGAAATTATTCCAATTAGAAGCATTTAATTTGAATTTTCTTAAATCATTAGAGGTAATCTACCTTTGAGAATTTAGTCTTTAAATATGACCTATTTACATCTGTCTGTAAGTCTTCCAATTATATGGTATCAGAAACACTTGCAGAAAGCAAGTTGCACATAACACTGTTTAAAGTTCAGAATAAATCATTGGATTCATTTCAACTGAGAACAGATCGAGAAATCTTCAATAAGTGGAATTCCTTAGATCACATTAGATGTTTTCGTAAAAGCAAACCTCAAATTCTGAATTATACTTAAAATACTGGTTTATCTAGAAAAACTATAGTCAATGACTGAAAATATCCCTTACCTTTCAGGTAATAAAAAGGAATGGAACTGTATTAATATTATCTTTCTTAAAGCTTTTTGAGGAGATACTCCTTCCATCTTTTTGCTAGTATATTTTCTTTTTCCACTAACTGATCAACAATACATTTTCTTGTTGTTTTTATGTTCTTCTAAAAAATTATCATCATTGTGCTATATATGACTGATGATCAACATCTGAATTTTATTTTTGCCTATCAATAAATTACAATATTCAAGTTCAATATTCAACCTATATAGCCAGTCTCCATACCAAAACAAATGTATCAAAGAATATAATCAATATCCATTGCCATTTTGCCACATAAGATGGCAAAATGGCAACAGATCTCTTTTCATGGAGTTGACTGGGAAATACAAATATATCTCTAAAAACAAAATAAATGTAACTCTACACCCTTGATGAAAGGTATAAAACTATACTTAGAAAAGAAGCATTTAACCCACTCAAAAAAGTTTTCTTGAAGAAAAGATTTCCTTGAGGAAATTATTTAGATAAAAAAAATCCAGACAAAGACAGCACAAATAATGGGAAAATAAAAGACTTAAATAAAGATAGCAATCTGAAAACTAGAATCCAATGTCAGTCACACAAGCAAAGATGCCACCAGTTTTATAGGTAGAGAAGAGGCAACGCAAACATGGAATATTGAGGGAATTATCACTACATTAACAGGTTTTTAATTCATCACAAGACTAATGAGAAGTCATTATTTTAAGCAAAAATAAGCTGGTAATAACCACATGTGAAGTTCTAAAAGGATTCTCTTTCTGGAAGATGTTATGAGGCTATTACACAACAATGGCTTGAACCATGACAGAAGTTTTAAAAATGGAAACAAGTAGATGCAAACCAAAAATAATCTGACTTGGTCAAATAAGCATGATTTGATAATGGATTGCTCTTCAGTGTATGATGTCAAGGCTAATACCAAGATGTCTATTTGGCAATGGATGAATAGCAATGTCACATTGGAAGATGGCATGTTGGGATGAAACTATTGAATTCTGGATTCAGAGGAAGGCATCTCATTAACAAAAATCTATGAGTGAAGTTGAAGCATGGGTATATACCCAAACAAGCATTCCTTCCCTAGACAAGAAAAAGTAGGGTCCCTGGCATGGTTCTGCACATTAGAGGGTACTTGGCAATTTTCTAAGTGTCCCTCTGATATGCAGACTAAACAGAACTTAAAGAACTATTTGGATGGGGATTTATGATCTAACATTATGATTATGATACACAAACTCCCATTCCCATGATTCTCTAAGTCCTAGCACTGTTCTGTCTTAGTAGCCAATCAGATGCCAAGAAGGGCTCTGAAACGCTTATCTATGGACTCTTTCAGGAATGGGGTGGTAAAACTGGTTTCAGAAGTATGCTCTGGTGAGATCAGTTTTGCTGCCTAATGTGTTGGTATCTTTTTTATTATAACACTGTCTGCATTCTGATTTTTGTTGATTCAAACTATTGACAAAGGCAAGAGCACTAAAAATTACCGAAATTTCTTTTGCCACTATTGCTACACAGGACTAGGCAGTCCTCTAGACAAGACCACTGAGAAAGCCTATACTCAAGAGAAAAATCCACAAATAGGTAACAGAGATACCTCAAAAGGAAAGGATCATGGACAAGAGAATTTGACTGTGAGATTTCAAGGAAGGAAAAATCCCTTGAAACAAAGATGATGAAATAATAGCATTTGGATCACTGATAAAAGTTAAGCAGACATACAAAAAAAGTGATGACAGACCACGACGGTTTAAGATCATCAAAAGGATGTATCAGGTCCATGCAGGATTTCTATTAGTTTGACTCTAGGCCCTTGCTAGACTACCATGGAATTTGGGAAGGTTAAGCTTTCTAAGAAAAATAGTGGAACTCTGGGATTTGAGACTCATTATGATAGTCTGAGTGAAGTGGGAAATCCCATTGAAAATAAAATTGTGTGGTCATTTTTGTTTCATTGTTTGCACTAAGAGACAGTTACCTTGATGATCTCAAGCATTCCTTCACCATCTTTGCTTCCAGTGTCTGCAGTATCTTAATCTGTGGGCTCTCTATAGCCTTCCAGAGCACTTGTGAAAGCTCTTCGTCGAAGATGCATTATTTAGAACTCCACTTTAGAATGAAACAATGTACCAGGTAGTTTCTGAATGAGAATGACTGGCTCTTGTAACCACATGGAAAAGGCAGAGTGAAGTTGAAGAGTGATCAGGGGGAACTAATCGGAAGATTAATGTGTGTTCTAAAGAATTGTACAGTCCTTGTACACAGTTTCCCTCAAAGGCTCAGACGTTTGTTTCTATTTATAGATACCTTCATGTTGACAATGTAATAGTCCATGATTCAAAAAATGAAAAGACTATTTCCTGTCATTTCTACATCGAAATACCATTAACAGCAATCCAGAGTTTATAATCCTGTTAATTTCTGGATTGCTCACAATACACCATCATGCTTATTATTGGAATCCTAACTGGAGAAGGTTGAGATCCAATTCTCCCATGTAAAAAAGGTGGAGGAAGGGGGGAGGAAGAGGGAGTGAAAGAAAGGTGTAGCATTCTATTTCAGGAGGAGAAAGATGATGAAGAGATAAAATAAGAAGCATCTATCACAGGAGGCAATTGGCAAGATCTCAGCCTGCCTCCCCGTCATTCTTATCTCATGCCTGCTCTAAAGTCTTGTCTCAGTTAAACCTCAATCCAATTTGTTATCCCTTTTAACTGATTTCTTTGAAAATAACATGTTGTGTAACAGCTCTTTCTCTGATCCTTCCATTTACCAGTATCTTTGGACTTGACAGAGTTACACAGTCATAAAAAAATTCATGAAAGGTGAAACAAATGGCAAGTCACTGATGTTGTACTCACTACTACAAAAACTGTGGAATATTTGATTATTTATATTTTTATTTTTATTTTGATACTTTTGTATAAATATTAAAACAATAAATCATTACCATAACCGTGTACTTAAAAATAGATATAAAAATACTAATTTATGATGGTTAGGATTGTCAATTGATTGACTTGGGAGATGTCTAGGGAATTAGTAAAGCATACTTCTGTGTCTTTCTGGTGGGTCATGGAGGTATGAACTTTGGGGTCTATATCTGGTCCCTGGCCCCTTCCTCTTTGGCACAGACCCCCTGCTCTGTTTCCTGATGACCATGAAGTGAGTAGGCTTCCTCCACCATGCCTTTCTGCTATGATGTTCCTGCTTAGAGCCTGCCACTTAGGAACTTAGTCTTCGGCAAGTGTGAGACAAATGAAGCATTTCCTCCTTTAAATTCTAAGTGTCAAATACCAGAAACAGGAAACCAGACTAATACATAATTGAATCTTGTGATGGTTCAATAATTTTGGATCATGAATACCATATGTGAATATACATATATATATATATATATATATATATATATGCAAAAGGATAGGGATAGGGATATATTTTTTAACTGCCTAAGGTAGGAACTAAGGCTCAAGTTTTTATTCCATATTTCACAATTTATTCTATACCTTTGTCCTCATATTTCCTTTTGCATCTTAAAATAGAAATATTATTTCAACTAAATTGACATTCAATCGACATAGTATCTACATTATCATTATGAGAAAAGTTACCATTCACATTCCTTCTAGAATATCAAAGCAGTCAGGTAAAGTCATCATTATACATAGAATAGAAATAATTATGTGTTAATATATCTATAATTTATGAAAAATAAAAGACCTACATTTTGGGGAAGGAAATACTTCTTGGATGGTGATACAGTTTGCAGCACACTGGGATAAAATATTGGGATTATTTACAATATTTGAATTAAAATTCAACCCAAATGAAGTTAATATAAGAAATCAACTAAATCTCCTAGATCATTAAATAAATTGGAATATTTAAAATTTGTTCTCCTTTTAATGTTTTGTGTCTACCACAGTTGAATCATTTAACAATATGTTTAAGTAATTCTAAATCAAGCATTTTAGCTCACCATCTATTTCATTTCATATAGAGAGCATCAACAAACAAACCCTCCTTAATACCAGCAATATCCTTATCTATCACTGAGAACTCACTGTGAGGATGGATGTATTCTACACGTAAAAAAATAAGACCACCATATCTTAACTCATTTGTTAAGTATTAACTACTTACAAAATATTTAATTTGTTAGGATATACACTAAAAATAGAGCTGTTCAAAACCAATTCTTTAATTAATATAGACTACATAAATAAGTACTACCTTTCAAAATATTGCCAGATATAATTTACAGCATTTTATAAAAATGTAAGAGAATTAAAGTAAAGGTTTAAGCTAGCAATTCTCTTTTTCTTAAAAAAAAATCTAGTATTTCTCAACACTGACAATTACAGGAAAGAATGTCATTCTACACTTTAAGGTATTCTGTCTAGAGAGATATATTTCAGCACCAAATTATTATTGGGATAACTAGTACATTTGAAAAAGTGACAATTTCAAATCTGTCTTAGAATGACAACTGAACAGTACTTGGAATTGTATTTATTATTCTCAGTAAAGTGTAAAATCATTTCTATTTCCATTCTCATTTAGAAAAAAATAAACTCCTAAGGATAGATGTATTGTTTTAATTACACTGTCTTTGAATTTTAAATTCCATTTTGTTCAAACCAAGTAGAAAAGGACACCTAAAATAATTCAGTATATAATAGAGCTAATGATTCACGGCTAACAGTTACAATGTAAAAGAATTGTATTAAAGAGATAATATGTATGCCGATATGTAAGATATAGGCACAGCTGAAAGTAAGGTATATAGCTTTTTAATTTCTCAGAATCACAGTAAATTAAACAACCCAAAATTACAGTGTATCTGAATATCTATAAAATAGTGATCACAAATTATAACTGGACTGTATACTCACATAAAAAATAGCCTTCATATCTATATTCTTGCCTGAAAAAAACAAAAACCAAAGATCTAAAAATGAAAAATGTCATGTGAATTTTTTTCATAATCTGAAATTAAAATCCTGCTAAGTATGTGTCAAGCATTGTACTGAGGTTGGAGAGATAGTCTAAAAGATAAGGTTTCTTCTTTCACAGAACTAGTGTAACATTGTAGAGATACACAAAATTAAACAAAATGAATAAAACAATTTATAGAGATTCAAGAGTGGTGAATGCTCTAGATAAAAATCATTAAATAGGTAGACATTGAGAGAGCAGCAAGAAGTTACTGATTTACAATTTTCATCAACAAAGGTGTCACAGAAAATATAACTGCAGATGCATGGACTGAGGGAGGTGACAGAACAAGCCAGGAAATAACTGAGGTGAAAATACTAAGGTAGATTGTCTAGGAGTTGGAAAGAATAGCAAGGTTTCTACAACAGCTGGACATGAGGTATAGAAAGAATGAGAGACATACATTCAGAAAACTTCCAAGGTACTGGTTTTTATTTCTAAGAAAGAAGTCAATGGCAGAATCAATAGTTTTGAATTATGTTTTAAAATGATCACACTGGAAGTGAATGGTAACAGCAGCCAACAACATGGTAAAACAGATTACTGAATTTATTATAAACTATGTAAGCCTCAGCCTATCTACTAATTTCAATACTTTGGCTTTTACTATTAATAGTTTAGCTTAGGTATTTAGATGTTACTTTTTCTAAATACCAGTAGTTACCTATCTTCATATTGGCTTAGAATAGGATTTGCAAATTGATGATGCCTCAAACCTAGTCACGTTCCAAAGTCTTTATCTTTCCGGCAAAATATAAAAGGATAAAGAATGAATTAGATGGCACATTTTAAAATCAGGAACTTTCATTTTAAAAGATAACATAACTTCAGTTTTTACAAAGGCAGCATATCTGACGACACTACGATAAAAAGACAGAAAGAAAGGAATAAGGGGGAGCAAAGCCATACTTTGAAACCTTTAATATACACAGAGCACTCAGGGAAACTGTGAAAGACTTTTTTTTCTAATTGCAGTGCATGTATCTTTATTCATGAGAATGCGCATTTTTTGCCACAAGTGCTTTTTTATAATTACTTGCTTTAAAAATAGGTCAGGGTACATGAGATAAATCTATAAACTATTGATAAACTTGCCAATTACTGAGATTCTGCGTTTCCAGCAAGAGGCCAGTTGCTGCTTATGCTAAAAGGTGCTGGAGAATAGCAGCAGTTTATAGCCCCACCCCGCCCACCCGTCATCCCTATTCATTAGCTATTGATGGTGAGGGAATTATGACATTAACGCCTGTGGGCTTTTGAGTTTATATTCCATTTCAGGCCATGGGATTTTCAGAAGTTGTTATTCAATGTACACAAAGAATACACGAATGTACTCAGAAAAAGTAATGACATCATGCCTTGCTGCTCAAACATAGGCAGATAGCTTTTCAAAATCCACAATGAGAAATGTTAAATACAAATTATGCAGAGCAATGGTACATGGCAAAGGAGGACAGGGGGATAAGATGGCACAACTACCGAACAGTGTCAAAGTGGAAACATCTGAGCAGAAAACAGAGTCAGGCACTCAAAACCCTCTCATTCTGGCATAGGCAGTTTGAAATGGACATTAGAGAAACATGCAGCCTTGCTGCATCAATATCTTTAATGAAAAAAGCTCAAAAACTAATATAAAAGTTTTAAAATTTGATTCCAAATTATGTATTTGATAATCCCTAATATATTGCAAGCAGAATAGAGACATGAGAAGAGAAAAAAGCTCATGTAATATTTTTAGACCAAAATATGTAGTTATACTCTAAATTACATCCTCATTTTGAGAATAACAAAGATATTTTGGAATTCATTTTCCAGAAAATAAAAATATTTTTAAATGGTAGGTGCTTTTTAAATTAACACTCATTCTCCCTAAATGCTTCTATGGAATAATTGTATAATTGTGTTTTCAAATAAAGTTCAATTTTCTTGAAAAGCATAACTTATCTATTTCAAAATTCTTCAGTCAGAGAGACCTCCAAAGCTGATCCTGGAAGAGAAATTATTTACAAAATGAATGTCTGGGATGCAAAGCTATCCAAACTTTTCCTGCGTCCAATATGACTGGTTATATCACTTATTACACATGACTTCAAGTTTTCCCCTTGTATAATTTTTTTTTTTTTTTTTTTTTTTTTTTTTTTTTTGCGGCACCAGGGATCGAACTCACGGCCTCGCACCTGCCAGACAGGCACTTAAGCTGCTGAGCCAAACTCCTAGCCCTGGTTTTTTGAGGCAGAGTCGCACTATGAAGCTCAGGCCGGCCTTGCGCTCATGTTGTAGCCCAAGCCGGCCTCGAACTGACAACGCTCCGCCTACCTCAGCCTCCTGAGTGCTGGGATTAAAGGCGTGCACCACCACGCCCGGCTCCCCTTGTATAATTTTAGGTAAGAATACTGACATTCTGTTTATAATTCATTCTCGTAAAACATGAAGTTTATAGACAAGTTTTTCTTAAAACTTGCAAACCAGAATTATGATTATATCCAATTTAAATTTAGTTATTGATTTTATTTATATGTTATGAGTAGTGGTCATTAAAAGTTCAATATTAATTCTAACTATGTTATAATCTCTTATTTTTGCTTTGTCTTAAACTTTTATAACTGTATTCTTTGGTTGAAAAGAATGCAGTTCTCCTAAGGAGATCTAGATAATATATCTTACTTCATATTTGTGTTGAATGTTAATCTGAATCATATTTAACTATCAGAAAATGATCTATTACACACAAAACTAAAGTACTTTATTACTTAATATACTAATATATGCACTTGTCCTATACTGTTATATTATTAAATCAGTGTAGAATTTAAATATATAAAACATATGAGACAATATTTATTTCAAGATACATTCTGACAGCTTATATGCTTTTAAATGGCCATGCTCAGATATCATGCATAATTCAATGGCATGATTTATTCCTGACTTATTGCTTAGACTGATTTTCTGTGTGGTAACACAACTACTGGTCACACACAATATCAGATTTTCTAGAGATGATATTTATCAGACCTTCATCATTTCAGCCTTCCCATAGCCAAGACTAGTTAAGAGATCCTGGTCTAGAATTCAAAGGCCACGATCTATATGTGATGCATCCTTAGTTCCTTATGCAAGAATCTTACAATATTTTTGCCTTGTTGCATGCCTAGTCTTGCTTTTGACCCAGAATGTCATGTCTCACCATGGTCCCCACAGAAAACAGATGGCACACTTAAATTAAGATAACACATTATTTACAAAGGGACTAATTATAAAGATGTGGGTGAAGTGTAGGGGAACCATGGGGGCGAGGAGAGACATCAGGTCTAGCTGCAGAAAATCTGTGGCTGCTCTGTGGTCCAAAGGGATACGGGGAGGAAAGATTCTGTAAGCCCAGAACAGACAATGGTATCCACTGAACTCTGATGGGTAGCAGTGCCATTAGCTGAGGACATAGCCTCAGACAGAAAGATGAAAAATTAGACGTATTTCTTCTCTTCAATGTCTTACTTCACTTTCTCAATGGGAGATCCTAGTTGGCTAAAATACAAGGTGGCCTCATGGGACAAGAGGACAGAAAACAGTGCAGAAAACTCATAGAAACAAAGACAGTCAATAAAAATTCTCAGAAGAGTACAGAAATTATCTCTGGTTCTTTTCACAAACTGCTGTTTTCTTTCTAGTGACAAGGATAACAAGGAAAGAACTTACTGCACATATTAAAGTTAGAAAAAATGACAATCCTCATGTAATTGTTGTTTCCTTCCTGTGCAAACATGTTGCAGTGTTAAAACTATACACAAAATGATGAAGATCATTATCAAAAGTACATACTGATAAATGCATGGAAAATCAAGAATAAAATAATTTCGTTACAATTTGAAAATCACCAGCATAATTTAATACACTGAATATAAATACAACAACAGAATGGGAAGAGAAACACACATACTTAAATTGAAAACTTCAGTTATCAACTGTGAAGTCTTTAGGACAAATAAAACCATTTGCTCTACCTGTAGGTTCTGGCTAGATTAACTGTCTATTTTATTCAGAACTCATGCTTTAGTACCACCACTGTCAGTGGCATTATTTTTTTCAAAATGTCTAATTACAGTTTCTAATGTTTTTACAGTTTGCTACACTGAAGCATGCTTCATTTCTTTTGATAGCTCTGATTTCTTCAGTACCTCCAAAGTCAACACTAAAGGCATTCCCATTTTGTGTTACATAAATGAAAAGATGTAAGGAACGAGATAAATCTACTCCAACTATAGAGTATATAATATATATTTTGGATGATTGACTACTGTATGCAGGTAATTCTGCCAATTATATATTCCCTTACAATTGAAATGGAAGATGTGTAAATGGTTTATTAATAG